>QWTY01025363.1:298-28949 GCA_008033365.1 Pseudorectes ferrugineus | reverse complement strand
TTTTGTTTTGTTTTGTTTATTTTTAGGAATGTTGAACTTTGTTTTATCTGTCAATGGATTCAATAACTGGTTGGTTAAGATAATGGGCATGATAATCTTCATAGATAAAATTATGCGACGGGTTACTTTTGTAGCAGCACAAAGATAAGGAGAGAACCAGCTCAAAAATCACCTCACATGTGTGATTGTGCATAGTACTCACAACAATTTTGCTTGCTTTTCTAAATTTAGTGCTTTCTTTGTATGTCACATTTTCCAAAACTTAGCATTCAAAAACTTTAACTTTGCCATCATGTATTTCTTTACTCTGAGATGAATAGGAAGGATGAGGTAGTGAGGAATTCAAGGCTAAGAACCAGCACCTTATTGGCAGTATGCTGTACAGTGGCTCATAAGACAATTGGGGTTTGACTTTGAAGGAAAAGCCATGTCACGGCAGGAAGAATCTGAAGACCTTTAAAGAAAGAGTTGTTATTATTTCATGGAATTATGCAAATACTTTTACCCTAACAAATCAGAGCTAATACTTGTGCAAGATAGACTGTTCTGAGAAGTCAAGCTAGAGGTCAAAGATTGAATCTGCCTTTACAAACCTTTTGAGAGACTTGAAAACTTGAAAGGCCTTGCAGGGAAACTCCTCAACAAGTGCATGCAGAAAGCTAAGACATACACAACTGATAATAAGAAAAAGTGAATTGGCATAATATGGACCCTATCTAACTTTGGGGAGGAAGCTAAGTAGTCTGAAACTAACAGATTACAGTCTGAGTAGTCCCAGTCAGAGGAAAAAATCTCCATCAAATCAAAAAGAAAGAGCAACTCTTGAAGAAAATACAGTGTTTCTGTGGATGGTAGAGCCATCCTGGGCTGGGAATTTAAAGGCAGTGCAACTCCTACCCTTCCGCATTTCATCGATTCTGTAGCAATAAGAAAACAGTCATATAGTATATAGTTTTGAAAAACCCAACCCAAAAATGACAACCAAACCCATACTGTTTTCATTCTGGCATAAATTCCCTGTATTTGTAGACCTGTTTTGGATTCTACATGCTATTCTTATAATTCAGTTCTGTTATGTTTGGATGACAGAATTATGGAAAATGAAGATTAAAAGGCATGACCTGATTTATTTCAACATCCTTCTCAAATCAAAAATAGATTCCAAGTTAGATCAAGGTACCTGTGAATTTTTCCAAATTAACCTTTTAAATTTTCAAGAATGATCAACCTATCTGGATATGTTATTGTTTCTCTCGCTGTGATTTTTTTCCCAATATGCAATAAGAATTTCTTTTGTTGCAGCCTGTTGCTTCCACTATGAAAACCTGAATTAAGTCATCTTCTATTCTCTCTGTAATCACTTTGTTAGGTAGGGGAAGGCTACAATAACATTTTCTCTGAGCTTTCCCTTCTCAAAGTTAAACAAACCAAATTTCTTCAGCCTTGTTTTGTACCTTATTTGGTCTGGAGCCCTCACTGCATTAATGATTTACTTTTAGGCTTTGTCAATCTCTACATTGCATGGGGACGCTGAAACCTGGAGGCAGCATTACAAATGCAGCTTCACAGGGGCTGAGGAGAGGTGACTTAACAGTTCTCTCAACCTGTTTGCATTAAATTTTAAATTTTCATTCACTGGACCCTCAGTTCCTTTCTGCAAAAGTCTGCTACCAACTTGCACTGATGTCAGGGAATGCTCTGCCTGAGCAGCAAGATTTCACATTTGTCTTTGCTGAAATTTGTGATGTTTCTGTTAACCCAATCCTCCATCTTTTTCAGGTACCTCTGAATGGCAGCCCTGATATCCAGCACACTAACCATTCCCCCTAGTTTCGCTTTGTTCACAGATGTAATGATGATGCATTTTGTCCCATATTTCAAACTGTTGATGAAGAGCTTAAACAGTCAGTTCCAGTACTGACCCAAGCATGACATTCATGGCTCACTACCAGTTAAGACTTCAAAACCGTGATCTCTGCCCTTTGAGTGCAGGGTCAAAGAGTAGTTCTGTGAGTTTTTCATTTGCCTTGTAGTCCACCCATCCAATCCACATTTCTTCAATTTTACTAGGTTACTGTGTCAAAGACTTACTAAAGTCAAGGTAAATGGCATACACTACTCCCTTTAGGTAGTAATTTTATCACAGAAAGAAATAAGGTTTATCTAGCAGGATTACCATTCCTCTCAATTCCTCATTTTTCCTTCGTATCTTCTCTAAGAATTTACCTCATAATTTCCCCTATGCTTGGCATAACTCTGAATTGTCTGTTAGATCAGATGGTTTAAAATGTGAAAAGAAATTTCTTATAAGTTTGCAGACTGTACTCCTGACATAGGTGGAATTTTCAGGCTGTACAAGATGGACATCACAGAAAATCAGGAAATTTAAAGCAATAATTTTATACTGGCATAAATGGTGACACAATGTTAACATTCTCTTAGCATGAGAGAAAACGTCAGTCTTCATAACCAGCTGCCTCAGGTAGCCTTCATCAAAACAACCTGGGGAACACCTTTGACACTACAATTAAGGTAATAACGGAGAACTATAAGTCAACAAGAAATAGCTAGCACTCCATCTGAAGAATCTCATATTGCATTTGACTTTTGCACAGGCCTTAACATTGACATCAAGGGGAACCCTGGCAGCACATACTCAGTTTGGTTGCACAAGAGATATTCAGGTACAATTCCACTTTTTCTCTACTATTTTTTTAGCATCTTTTTCCTCTCTGTACCATAGGAACCTGACCTATTCTTCTCTGAAGACAAGAACAACAGGGATCAGTATGTAAAAGTATGCCTGAATAGCTGCAAAACAGGAAAGAACATCTTCTTTGCTTCTTTAACTGCGATAATCTCCCAGAAGGGCTGGAAACACAACTGGAAACTTGTTTCAGAAGCTTACTATTAATAAATGTGAGCTGGTATTATGGTTTTTGTTCTGTTTGACAGTGTGTCTTTATGTTTTTTGTGAAGGTGTAAGATTTTTACAGTAACAGCTTGCAAAAAGATTTTTTAGAGTCTATTGGTAAAAAAGCACTGACACTCAATTTACGGCCATGCCTCAAAAAGCAAACAGTTATATAGCCTGATGTAGTTCATATCTCTTCAGGTCACCTGCTCTTTAAGAAGTTCTCTCAACATGCCATGCATTTAAAGATCCCTATTCATGCAGTACTTTTTATTTTGGAAGTAATCATTATGGTGGGTGGCAATACAGTTCTAAAAGACGCAAAAGGCAACCTGCTTGTGAAAAAGAGAGAAATGTAAGTCAGGGCATTTCTTAGAATTCAGCTTTTTTTTTTTTTTTTACAACTATTAAGCAACATTTAAAATAGTTCTGACAATAAGACATGGCTCTTTCTCTTAGGCTGTTTCACTAATATTTTTTGACATATCTCATTTTCCTACAACATTAATAGTTTGGACTCCGTACTTATGACAATCCACATTTAGAAAAAGAGTGCTAACATTTTAATTCCAGCACAATTGTCAGCTCCTTTTGGGTCCCATTGTAAATTCTTCGGACAGAAATCCATTACTTGAGCTGTAATGTTAAATGTTAACTGGTTATCTGGTTGAAGATATAACACTTGCACTTAATTTTCATTACTATTAGAATAGCCGAAAAGGAAAAGATAAACTTTTGACAGTCAACTGGATTTTTTCTTTTCCTTTTTTTTCCTAACAAAGGAAGGATTTTATAAAAGGAGTAATACAGTCCTAATTAGAAGAAATATGTAAAAATGTTTGAACTAAAGCTGTATTTGAGCCACCAACAAAACAATATTTAATCCAAACCTTCACTTTTAAACCAAGTGGTATAGAAAAAGTTAGCAATTTTTTGAAAGGTACACTTAACACTGGTCTCTGATTGCAAGAACTTAAGGTTTTGTCTCTGAAGACAACTTTTTGCTAACCCATTGTAAATCCGCTTAAGCACGTCCTGTCAGAAATATATTTCTGAAAAAACCCCAAAACCTAATTTTAGTGTGGACAAAGTCAACAGAAATGCCTACTAAACTCTCCAAAATTTTGTTTGCATTAAGCATTCTTAAAACTACAGCAAAGGACAGAAGTTCTGTTTGCTACTCTAGAAACTGAGGATTGGATTTAACTGACCAAGTAGGAGGCTCACTGGGAAAAATGCAGCTTTGCATAAAAGGGCCTGGGATCCTGGTGGACAATATGTTGAACATGTATCAGTAGAGCAGCCTTGCATCTAAGAAGGCCAATGACATATTGGACTGTATTACCAAGAATGCAGCCACCAGGTCCTAGGTAATGATTCTTCCACTCTGTTTGGCAATCGTGAGGTCAAATCTGGACTGCTGTGTCCCATTTTGGGATCTCCATGGAAGAAAGACTTTGGAAGGGGGATGCAGGTGTGAGGAGAGAGTGAAAAAATTTGGTTTATTCACCTTTGAAAGAATAAGGCTTTTTGCCTGCATCTGATTAGAGGATACAAAGATAGAGCCAGATTCCCTAGATTTGCACAATGAAGGTGATGGAAACAAGCTGGAAGATGGGAAGGTCTGAGTCACTGTAAGAACAAAATAGAAGGTGGTTTAACACTGGAAAAAAGTACCCACAGACGTTGTGGAGTGTCAATTCTTGGAGACATTCAAAAATTGATTGAAAGAGTTCTTGAGCAATTTAATATAATTAGACCACAGACCTTCATTTCAGAAGAAGGGATGACTATGTGTCCTCTGGAAATTTCTTTCAACATTTATATTTCAATGATTTGGTTGTTAACTTGATGGGGGAGTATAGCAGCCACTTTTCATAGAATCACGGAATTGTAGAGCAGTCCAGGCTGGAAGGGACCTCGAGAGCTCACCCTTTTGTGTGAAATAGAGTCTAGATGAGATTACCCAGCCCCCTGTGCAACTGCATGCTGAAACTCTCTAGCAATGAGAACGCTACAATGCCCCTGGGGAGGTGGTTCCAGTGATTGATTGTTCTCACTTTAAAAAAATTCCTTTCTTATATCAAAATGAAACCTCTCCCAGTGCAGCTTGTAGCTGCTGTCCCTTTTCTTCTGTATGCAGCGTCTTATGAAGAGAGAGAATGATCTTTCTCTTTGTAGATGCCCTTAAGTACTGGAATACTTTGATTAAGTCTTCCCCTGAGCCTTTGCTCCTCCAGGGAGAAGAAACCCAACTCTTACAGGTTTTTCTCACAGAACAGCTTCTCCAGATCTCTAATCACTCATACAGTTCCATTTTCAAATGTCATAGCAGTAATTTCATATGCCACATCAAAGATGATGTGGTGTTTGGACTCCCAAATGGAAAAACATTCAATCTTGAGAAGGTCTGAAGTATATTGCTGTCGCTTAGCTTTTAAGCACCTGCTTGATCCACTGAAGTCCTTGTCATCCCAAAAGAGATGCCTATTCGGATATAATCAGAGAAAAAGTTATTTATCTTCCTCTCCCCTGTGAATCAGCATACTTGGTGTTTAATGAACTGAGTGCTTGCTTTTCAGTAAAGGCAGTGTCTAAACCATGTTACCAAAGGAGATGGTCTGAATACTCTTTGTCTTCTGTGTCTAAGGGAATAAAATATCCTTTAGTACCAGCAAATGACCTCTGATGACAGAGGTTCATTTTGGTTCATAGTATCTGTATGACTCATCTTTGTTTTGTTATGCTAAGATGTTAAACATATCTTGTCCCATACAATTCATGAGAGAATATCCTGAATGTTTTCTCCCCCAGTGCACACTGAAATCAGTTTAAATCTTCTACTGTCTTTGGTAGGTCTTAGAGACAGCCCTGGGAAACCATGCTTAGAAAAATCCCATTGACCACTCAGCTACTATATGCAATTGGGTTTCTTTGTCTTACTGTGACAATGAAGGAAATTAATTTTTCAAAGGTATTTGTGCAATAAGAATACATGCATTGACAATTTAAGCATGAAATAGTATTGGGTCATTGTTAGTGACAGGGACAAGACAGAAAGCTTTTGCATAGCATTGAGTTTTAAAGAAAATCATACCAATAAAAGGGGAAAAGCAGAAGAGATAATTTTCCCAACTGCCTGAAAGAATATTTATAAAGCCTGGCCCAACACCTAGAGGGAAGAGAAGTCTATTAAGTTAACAATATTAAAATTATATTTGTTACTGGACAAAAATAATTTGTTTTAATTTTGCATCAGAAAAAGCCCACAAGGATCAAAACTAAGCCATGTAAAATAAAAATCTATTTACTCTGCAGTTTCACCAAATTTAGTGCAAGAATACTAATTAGCCTCTTTTGTTACGACATTCATGAAGCATGGAAGCTAGTGTTTTCCTCTACATGTCTTTTTATTACAACAAGATTTTCAAAAGTGACTGGTAGCTATAAACCTATAAAATGAAACATCTCAAAAAAGATCTATTAATTCTTGTGTCTGCATTGCACTTGTTAGATTTTAGTCATGTTAAAATGCTGTAGCCCAATTGCCAGATACAAACTCAACATCATTAGTGAAATCTGAAGTCCTATTTTTCTTTGGTGTGCACAGATGTCAAAATACTAATTCACTGAACAGATTATTAAGATATTTTAATTATGCTTACATAATATAAACCACAGTACCCCTTTGACTTGCTTCTCGTCCGAAATATAATATTCTTTTACATCAGGACTTTTTGTGATTTTGTTGTCTATTATATCAGTTTGTTGTTCCATCTGCCAAAAAACTTGTAAATTTTTCTGGTGACTAAATATCTCCATTCTTAAAAACAAGGGCTTTATGTCTATTTTATTCATTTTTATCTTCCAGAACTTGGATTGCATCAAATCTTTGTTATGCAGATGAACTCACAGTCCATCTCTGCTTCTGACAGTAGTTTAAACAGTGCAATCACTTTACTTGCTACTTCTTTCTGCGTACTTGCAGTTCTCTTCAAATCTCTCATCTTGAATGGTGGACACAAACTTGGTTGATGTAAATTCAGGATCCAGGATATTTATATATCAGGATATATAAATCAGGAATGCTGGATAACAAGGTTTGTGTTTGTTTATCGGCCACTGGAACACAGTGAACGTTCATCTTTTAATCATTATCACTGTGATCAGCCTGGCCTTTCTAGAATCTCTGATTCTGCATAGATAGAGATCTCACACAGAAAGTGTAGCTTAGTTCTTTGTCACCTATATTTCATCATTGTAAAATGTTGTTATGTCGTCCCAGTCTACTATGCAATCCAGGTATTTCCCTACAAGTGACTTTTTACATACTGTTGACTTTGTCATCGATGATTTGTTATTTTCTTACAAATAACCAGTGACATAGAGTAAGGCAAGAATTGGTTATGACATGACACCAATATATGTTTTAAATATTTTAATAATGATAGCCTATTTGGAATGACCTTCTGAGATTCGTCTGATGCCTGTTCTTTAATCCATTTAATTTATATTACATGAAGTTTTATCAGTCAAATTTATTCATTAAATTCATGCTTTTTATCAAGTTAAATGCCTTTCAAAAAAAAAGTAGGTGTACTACATGAGTGATATTATCTAAATTAACTTTAAATATCAAAGCAAACAGAAGTTGTTTGATTAACTCACATTGATTAGGTGATGTTTGCCTCACTTAATTCTTTACTTAGTCCAATTTCAGTCATTCTATTATTTAATATCAATAATTTATAGACAGCACTTTTCAACTCAGCACTTCTCCTATTACTTATATATGAATTTTAATGGTGTAGCAAAAGAACAACAAAAAAAGGAGACACCAAGGGAAACTTGGAGTATAACAATGGGAGCTAGGAGTCCCAAGTGTTATTCCTTCTGTGGCTGATTATGTGACTGAGAGGTCATTCAAACACTCTTTCTTATTTGTAAATAACACTTAATATATACTTAAAAGAATAGGTCTTTTGAGCTTGAAAATTTAATTTTCTTCAATGATCTTTTTATTTAACATGCAAGCAATTTTTCTGTATTCAAACAATATTCACATTGTAACTTGCAGCTGTTATGGTATTCACACCTACTATGAATAACCTATTAGTGTTCAAAGGAGTATTTTCAGAAGGACTGGTGTTCACTGTTAATTAGTTGTATACCATGCCAAATGGACAATAAACCAACACAGGAGTATAGGAAAATAAAAAAATATTTACACTCCGTGAAAAATGAACTATCATAGGAATGGGGAAGGAAGCAGAAACCGTGAACAAAGACATTATTGTCCATGAACAGTATTCATTACAAGTTGACTTGTTTTGTGAAGAAAGCCTATCAGCTTTCCCAAAATTTGGTAGAGAATCAAAAACTGTCATAAACTTGACTAAACAGAGTGTTTTTAAAATTAAGACATTTTATAGTTAAATGAATGTGTTTTTCTACATTTTGAACACATTCATTTGTTATTAAATATAAAAACAAAATAAATATTCAAATAAATTATTAATGAGTAAATAATTTCTAAGAGACAAAATTGAATAGGTGGAATTAGGAAGAAAAGTAAGATTAGTTTTTCCAAGTTAAAAACATTCCAGCATTTTATGAAACAATGAAAAAACCCCTCCAAAGCAGATAAATAAAGTATTTGTGTTTGCTAGATCTGCGTTTTTCATGAGAAAATTTTCTTGACACACCAAGAAAGAAAACGCATCTTAGAAAATCTTTGACAGACCCCCAATTATTTCAAAGTAAGTTATCGTGATGTTGGTAAGGATTTTTAATGAAGTGGAAATAAAACAAACACACTGCTTCAAATGGTTAGTAAAAAAAAAAAAGTTACATGATATATGGAAAACTACATGATTGGTATTATCAACAGAGGTTGAAAAATGTACTGGTGGAGAAAAGTTAATGAGTATCAAGGATATGATAAATACTGTTCTGAGATACATGGAGAGAAAAACAAAAATGGATTCAATAGATATTGTTTTTAAAACTATACACCTTTAACAATATATTTAAATGATGACATAATAATAGTATAAGTCCTTGAAATATCCTATAAAAAGCCTTAGGCTTTTCAAAAGAAATTTGGGAAAAGTGGTTATAAAGAAGGAAATGTGATTACTTCTAAATATTAAAATCTGTCATGGTGATCCAGATGCACTAATACTGCCTAAAATTATTTAACTAGAGATGATCAGGAATGCATGCACTCGAAGTATCTATCATTTTTTTTAAAAAAGAGTAAACATTAGAAATGGCTAAACATTGAAAAGATTTAATTATCTAATGATTTAAATAGACTTTTGAAATATCATCTTTTAATTCAGCATAATGGTGTTATGAGATATAGATACAAGAGCATAACAAAATATTAATTGTATTTCGTGTTGTTTTAGAAGTTCCTCTGACTGGCTTTATTCTATCGTGTTTTCTCAATTGTTCTATGTTTCAAAACAAGCTCAACATTGTAACAGTTGAAATTGAATTCTTTTCCTACTTGACCACAGCTACAAAACTGCAAAGATTTTGCTTGGTAGAGGTAACATATACACCTTTCACTTTCTTTCCTAGGGATTTCATAAATTGTATGTCTTAGGATAGCCAAGCCCACAAAGTAACCTTCCAAAGTAATCTATCAAATATTCAGTTCTCATGTGTGTCTTCTGAATGATGGTATTATGAATTCACATAGATTTTGTCAACCTTCAGTAAAATTCAGTTAGACCTGTTAGTGGTGGTCTGTTAGCGTTAGAAGTTATGTGTGAATAACAGACATTACATGAAAAATATTTTTTTTAGGGTTTCAACAACTCAAAAGTTATTTCCCTTCTAACTGCAACAACTCTTCAGTTAAATGCTAGTATTTCCTTTTCTCTGTATCGTGCTCTTTGCTGAATGGGAACTGTGAGTTCTCCTTGGCCTCTTCCATAAAGAGTTTGCCATGACATGTTAAACTGTGAGGTTTTGCATTCATGCCAAGCATGCCCACACTCCTTCAAGCCTGCAGACTTACATGTTTGGGTCCACCATGAGGACTCTAGTCGAGGACTGAAAGTGAGGAGTTTGGGAAAGGAAAGGAGCAGTAGTGTATTGAAGTTCTTTTGCTGCTCTTGATGTTTTTGTACTTATTTTATTAAAGAGAGACTATTAGGGTGAAAAAGAACACTAAAAATAAAGACCCTTGTCCCTATAAGGTTTTAATCCAAGGTGGTGTTGGGATTTGTTGTTGGTTTTTGGTTTTCTTACTTTGTTGGAGAATATTAGTACAAACTTTTGAAGTATATAGAAATTTGGGAAGAGGTTAGTATTTCTCTAGAGAACCATTTCCTCAATCTGAAAAACAAACAAAAAAGAAGGACACACACCCTTTGAGAATATGTGAATACCTTTTTCATGTACCCCCTAATAAAAGTTACTGGGAAATTCTCTCCTACTGTATATTAAAACCCAGAATAATAATTTCTACTGTAGTGCCACTTTTAATGCAATCATTGGGGACTTATTAAAAAAAATACTCCTGTACTGTAGCAAACACAGCAGCATCATACCACAAGGATCCAGCCAAATTCTCTTGTTTTCTGTTAAATTCTTTAGAGTGGAAAACTTCCTGCTTGCCATTTCTTTTCTGAAAATAAGCTCTGAGATCAAAATATCAGAGCTTGAATCTACCACAGTTTGATTGAGGTTTTTTTTTTTTCTCTTTGCTTCCATTTTGCTGCCATGCCCAAAACACAAAAGTTTGGAACTTTCTTTGACCTGAATATAAATAACAAAGATCACTGACCTGTAGTCTGCTCTTTTCTCTTTATCAACATTAATGGAAAGCGGGGGAGTGAAAGGGAAAATGCATGCTGTTAGCTATTATCTTTACAAATGACTTGCTAGCCTTTTATTTGTCTTCTTATGCTTCAAACACTCAAAGGATATTTTCAGAATTTCACTAGATGGAGGTTCAATCCTGGGATGACTTGACAAGCTGCATCTTCCTTAAGAGATTTTGACATGATATTAAGCCATAGTTACAAGCCAATACTTGAATGTGGAGCCCTGGGGAAATCTTTCCAAAGTGGAACACAACATTTACAGCAGGAGGCAGGTGTCTGCACCACTGAAGCAAACAACAATATGATATATTTAGTATCGAAAATGGAAGAAAACTACTGTCTTTTTACCACTGGGGACAATGGAAGAGGTTGAATGAGAAAAAAAGCATCCTTTTCAGCTCTGGAGAATTTTAATTTACTGACAGAATGAAATATAGTCTCATCACGGCAGGTGCAGCAAGTGCCAGGTGCTGTTCACAATATTGTCTTTGAATTTATGTGTTTTCGAAACATTGAGAGGATGTGAAGCAGCTGCAATGGCCATGTGGAGAGAAAGCAAAGAGCTTTTAATTAGCAATAAGAGGGCTGTTAATTTCTTTTAGGAGCCGACTTTGCTTTGCACTTGTATCAGAACCTCAGCAGGAACTCTGTACAGCCCCAAACACACAAAGAAAATCAAGTAAGCCATGTGCTACAGCAGATTTAAAGCAGAAGGGATATAAGGCTCTGGCTGTCAGCTAAAGAAATTCTTGGCAATTTTGATTCTCAAATTGAGAAATGAGATTCACAGATGAGGAACTGCACAAAGATTTTAAAATTTCAGTGCAATCGCTAACCCAAGTGGTGCATAATAAAACACTCAGAGATCACAGTAAAGAAATGTATCAGTTCTGCAAAGGGATTGCTGCTGAAACCTAATACAGTAGTTGTTTGAACTGAAGTAAATGCTGGAAACCAAATACTGAGATAAATCAGAATATGAGAAATGTTACATGAGACTACATCTGAGATACTAAACCACTGGCACAAATACCAACTTTTACTTGGATGAAGAATTTAAGGTTTTTGAAGTCTGACACCCAGTACTGCTGAGGTCCAGTCTCTCTGGACAACATACAGATGACTTGCCATTAGAGAAAGCCAGAAATTGCATTGGTTTCAATTCTGTCAACCTCAGAAAGACAAAGAAATATTATTTTTTCCAATGTATCATTTATTTTCATGCTAAGAGTATGAGTGTGTGGCAATCATAACTTTTCATCATTTAAGAGACATTAGTGATCTACTCATTCTTAATTTAGGGATTTTCTAAAATGAGTTTGAAAGATTTGAAATCTGAAGGGATATTCCTCCTCCTACTGAGAAAAATGTTAAAATTGTGCAGTGTGTTATTGAATGACAGGGAAAATGAGTTATCAATGTGTAAAGAGTCTGATTTAAAATTCATTGAGGTAAGTTGAGAATTTTCCAATAAGTTTAGTAAGTTTGCTGGTTTGTAAATCCTATTATGCTCAATAGTTTATTCTATTTAATATCCAAGGAAATACAGAACCACTTACTGCATATAGGAGATATCTCTTTAGTATTTTCTTAGGATCTTATTCTTAAATGAGATTTATTTATGTGTTTACCTTTATGTTGCATTAAAGATTACTGAGGTGAAGAAAGTTAAACATGTTCATGAGTCTTTACAGAGCAGGGAATTATATATTAAATTCATGCAAATAAGAAGGGTATAATAGGTCAGGACTACAGTTTTCAATTTAATCTTTCATTATGCAGCATAAATTAGCATACTTAATTTATGGGGACACAAAAAAATTAAATGGAGGACAACTGATAATATCCCTAAAGACAGCCTTTCAAGATAAAACAAGACTCTAATAAATTACTTTGTCAAGTCAAATACCCACCTATCTTTACATTTTTATCTAGTATATAGTAGTAATGTGCTATTTAGATTTAGTTTCTCTTTGCAATATCAGAAAGTAATAAGCAGTTTCATGTATTGATTTTACAACTGAATCAAATACATATAAGAATAAATGAATCAGGGTTAATTAGCTGGCCTCCTGATGTAATGTAACAAATGTGGAGTATTTTATAAGCTAAATTGAACAGAGGGATACAACATTAACTGCTTAGTATGATTGTGCTGTTAGGAGATGGTATACAAAATATTATCTACTTATAAACAGAACAAATGAATTAGAGATTAAACACTGTCAGTGTGGGGAAACTCTATTTATTACGCCTACTGCTGCCAATCCTCTGCCTGTTTTGAGAAGTAGAATTCCTGTGTAGCGATAACACACTTTCACAGTCATTCTTGAGCCTCCCTGGTGGCTAGGATGAGCTGAGCCTAACTGAGCCTGTGTGTCCCTGTGTGTCTCTGCTGCCTGGAGTTGTCAGCGCGGTAGTGAAATAAATCTGCTCTTTGCATTTCAGCTGTGGTTTGATGGCTGCCTTTGGTTACCTGTATGTGTCAATTCACACACCTACCTACGTACGGGTAAGACTTAACACGAGAATAAACAGCATACCATTTCCTATTTTTTAGTTTTAACAGTATTTGAGCTAAGGTATGCATAAAACTCTAGGGTTTATTTTTACAAAAATCAGTGTGTTCTATATTTATATTTTTATCTATTTTTGTGTGTTTTTTCTTTTTTCCCAAAATGGCTGAGAACAATCCAGTCATTTATTTATATCCAAATACATACAGAGATGGAAATTTATGCTAAGTGCTTGTGATTATGTACTTGTTTAGAAATCAGAGAAATAACATTCTCAGTGGCAACACACTGATTCAAAACTGATTTTCAATGTTACAGACCAATCAGTTCCACTTCTGTCTCATTTCTCCATGTTAAAATCCCCCTTTGACTCATTTCTTCAGGCTGATCTTGCTAAATGGATCCCTGTCACGGTTTAACATCTGCTCATGTTTTCAACATGTGGTCACATGATCATGATTTATCTTTTAATAACTGGTGACTGTTATGAGGAAATCACACTGTGACTAGTGAAGGAAGTCACATCTTTACTTTACTAGGTGAAATACCTCCAGTACGAATGTATAGGTCAACAGTTTTGGTAAGAATAGGAAGTCTGGTAATTAAACAAACATTTTCACATCCCTCATCTCTCAGCCCGTCACTCGCTGTCCAATTTATATTCGACAAAAATGCTTATGACATAGCATCTCAGAACATACCCTGATCACCTCTGCTCTCATACACTAAGTGATAAAAGAAAAACTCTATCACTTTACTTTTTTTTCATATTCCTTGTGCTCCTTTGAGTCACAAGAACTTGCATTTACCAGAAGCTATGAAACAGGACCAAAGTGAGATCCTTCAACAATTCAGTGTCTCTAGGCTTTTCTCAGAAGGTGGAGACTGCCAAGATTAGCATCTTCAACTATCTGAAAAGTTCATTTCTAAGCATACAACTCATTATAGTACTCATTAAATATGAGGAATTCTTCGATATGGAGCATGAGGAGTTATTCAATCAAGGTAGGCCTGTCACTAACTTATAATTTTGTATTTGGTTCATGGATTGTTTATTTTTATCCCAGAAACAATTTACATCAGAGTGTTTCTCTCTGCATTCATTCACTGACAGCCAGGAAAGTGCAGGCAGCCCATGTTTGCATGCTTTGTTACTCAGCCTGTCTGCAAAAGAACACTTGTGTTCACCAACGGACGGCTGCAGTTCTGTTTATTCTACTTCAGAAATGCGAGATGAGTGTAGTCACCCCAGGCTCCATTTAATCAATAGAAGGATGGCCAAGGGAGATGGTGCAAGTGCGTGGCAATTACTGCTTCTACATCACAGAAATGTGGTCACCCACTGATTTAATGGCAATTGTACGTAACTGCAATGTAACAACTTGTCCTAGTGAAGAGGTTGCATAAATATTAATGTGATTTCTAAGCCATAACCCATATACATTTTTTAAAATTAAATGTATATACTCCATGTGTGCTGATGCTGAAATACATTTATTATATGGTTAGCTGCTGAAATTCTATTGTAATTCTCTGTGGCTCAGTTAATTTCAGACATTTCAGCTCAAGCTGCAGTAATCTAAGACAGAGGTGAAATTCAGGCCAGAGAATTCTTAGTGAATGGTAAAACATCATGTACAGTTCACTTTGCAATTAAGACATCTTTCTTTGGGCTGGAAGAGATAAGCTGGCCATGACTCTGTGGACAGAAACCACTGACCTATTAAATAGTGTGAGATGAACTGGAACCACTTGTTCTTGTTTTGTTTTTTAACTGTGTTGTCTGGGATTTATACCTATAGAACCATGCACTTTTGTTTAATTCAGTGTTCTGGCAGCTTCATGTGTTGATTTCTGTGTTTAAGCTACATCTTGACAGAATTAATGTTAAAGATTTCCATGGAGGTTGGAAAGGGAAAATAAGAAATTATTTTCTGCAGGCTATGTGGGAGCCGTGCTGTTCTTTCTTGTCTTTCTTTGATTAACATATCCTTAGTATGCCTTTAAGTGTGAGCTTGTAAGCATTGTTTTTAACCTGGATCATAATATGATATATGAATTATGAAGAAGTAAATACTTCTATTATCAAGAAAAGTGAAGAGAGTCTGTAACCTACTGTTGTAGGAGCAATAGTTTTTGGTTTGGAGAATAATACTGCTAATCATTTGTGCTGAAGCATGCAAAAATTAATACAAACCTTAGATACAGGTGTAGAATGGCTAAAGGATGAAGGACCTGAATCAAAAGCGAAAAAAAGATTTTTAATGCTACTATATACTGTTTCCTCTTAATTACACACTCACTTGTATTTGTATCACAGGTCTTTCTAGAGCTTTCATCAAGATTAGCCTAAGCCACCCACTATACTCCTGTAAAGGTAAATATAGCTCAAGTCCCAGCAGTCTAAATTGACTGGACAGAGTAGTTGGTATAGCTGAGAGAAGCAAGAAAAAGATGGTTCACAAAGAACTCTTAATCAAGTCATAGTCTACATCAGTTGATACACCTAAGGATTAGATATCTTCTCGTGGGTCACCCAGAAAGAACTGGAAGGGCAATTGAAATGAACTGAAGTGAGAGAATTTAATTTTTAATTTGCTCACTAGATCCATTATGCTTTTAGTACATGGGTCTTGTGCTGCATGTGACTGGAAACTGAGTGCTGCTTCCATCTTCAATTGCTTTTATGGCCAGAAATGGGAGGAGCTTTCCCTCACACGGGATGCTGGATAAAACAAGTTTACAGCTTTGGAAGACAGCGAACTAGCCAGTGCTTCAATAACTATCGAAAAGTGAAACTGAACACAAGTATTTGCTCCTTTCCCATTTACTAGATATTGCCATCTTTTTAACCATTGTCTCTTTCCACTTTAGTTTCAGAAGATGACACAATCTAATTTATTTCATCCATCGTATAAAGAACATGACATAGTCTTCCATCAGTCTGTTACTGTTATTCTGGCCTTAAAGTGAATAGCTAATGCAAACTAATTTAGAAGAATGAATAAAGGGGTGTGAACCTTTCACTTCTAGGTTGGTGAACTGAGATCAAACCAACCCAACAGAAAATGATAGTATTTTCTGAAAGAGGCCATTAATGTGGTATGTCAGTCCCAAAACAAGCTAATCTTCATTTCTTTGACATTCATTGACATTGCTGATGTGGGAAAGAAAAGAGACTAAATTACTGAAATATGGAGAATGGCCTAAGAAGCAGTTAGTTTTAACATTTAATGCTGGTGGGAAAATGTAATTCATGAATATTGCTAGACATTTTTCATGCATACAAA
Source organism: Pseudorectes ferrugineus (assembly GCA_008033365.1). NCBI lineage: Eukaryota > Metazoa > Chordata > Aves > Passeriformes > Pseudorectes > Pseudorectes ferrugineus. Next base: position 12,388 of record QWTY01025363.1, on the reverse strand, counting down.
AATTAGGGAAATATGAGACAGTAATTGAAAATGTTTTCAAACCACAAAATTTGCTCATGCAGCCTAAAGTCCTGCAGTCTCCCAAAAGGTGCAATTTTAACAAGTCCTTACTAGAACTGACTTCTGCACATGTTTATCTCTTTCTATAATAGTCTGCTTCATTATCTGAATTGGTATTTCCATACCCATATTATGTTTCAGTATAAAATATATCTTGAGGCCTAAGGAGATGAAGGAATATAAGAGAAGTAACTGTCTTTCTGGCTTCCTTGTTTTTCTTTTCACATGGCTTCCTTGGGGTTTTTCCTATTCCCAAAGACAAGCATCTAGTCTGAGAAATGTAGAAGTATCACCAAGGGATGTCTGTGCAGCATTTCTGATTGATACAAAAATATCTCAGGTAACAAAACCACTAAAGACTTTGATAAACTTTCCTCAAAGCACAGTCCTGCAATAGAACAACCCTTTCACGTCCTTGCCTTTATCCTGGTCTTTTAATTCCTTGATTAATTTGATAGAGAGACAGATAGATGGATAGATAGATAGACAGACAGACAGATAGATTGCTAGACAGACAGATTGATACTGTCCTAAATCAAACATGTCTCAAAATTAGGTACTAATCCTCTAACCAGCTTTCCAAAGAGAAGCCTTTTTACAGCTGCAGAGTAGACCACTGAAGTCATTGGACATTACTCCAGTTTGTAGCCAACAAGAGATTGGATGTTTTAGACTTAACATCTCTTCAAGCAACATCATCAGTTTCTAGAAGTTATCTAGGTGGTAAATAATGTTTACTAAATGAAATAATGTATTCAAATATTGCTCTGATTTGAAAAGTTCTCTTGTGAACCATAAAATACTTATGTATCTAATCTCTTCCTCCTTGTGGAAACTAAAACTCCAAGCTGTATAAGAAGGATGTCTCTCCATCAGTATTGTCATATGCAAAATTGAATTCTAAGTCTATAAAGGAATAAATTAAAGGTGTTAAATAATATTTGTTAGCATGTAAAGCCTATTGATCATTTAAGGATTTAGTACTTTTAATTCAGGAATTTTCATAAACTATTAGTTTAACCAAACACTGTAAATCATTTGAGCTACAGAAACTGATTATGCAAGAGATCTTAGACTAGATCTCAGTGGCAAATGTCTAACCTGACACGAGTACATGTGTGTATAAATTTTTCATCTTTCTTGGAAACATCCTCAGATGGTATTGAGCTCCAGATTAGCTCACCTGGACGTACATATATGTAGATAAATTCAGATCATCACACTCAAGGGGAAATTCAGTTTACCCTGAAGGATCAGTTCAGGTCAGGCAATGGTATAGCTCCATTCAGCTGCTTGAACATCTGACAGAGAGACTGTGTGTACCTTTTGGGTTGACAAGTGCTGCTCCCATCAGCCAAATCAAGTGGACACATGTCTTCTGTGCAACTTGTATCATATCTGTAAGTCTTATTCAGGAATTTAGAACACCATGAGACATCCTAAATGATATTAGACACCTAAGTTTACGCAAATTAGTTTAAATGCTTTGTGAATTTTCACTGCTCATACAACTTTGACTGCACTGTTTAGAAATCATCACAGAATGTAAGACTTAAATAGGGAGACTTACACCTAAATGCCTCATTAAGTTTCTGGAGGCTAGATCAAAAAAAAAAAAAAAAAAAAAAGCCTAAAATAGATGTTGAGTATCACCTAAAATGAGATATCCACAAAATATCTATAGGTTGACAGATACAATTTATGAAGTCCTGAGTACTTTGAAATTTTATCTGAGCTGACTTGCACCTTCAGTCTCAAACTGAAATTCAAGTCTCATGAGTTGCAAAACTAATATGGATATCTTTAATCGGTAGCTAAAGATTTGTCTTCTCTGGCATAATAAAGAATCAGGATGAAATTAGAATTGAGATTAAACATTTTCTATGAAGCTGAAAAAGGTTATTCTCTTAAGTTTGGAAATTTAATTACTATTCCCTTCTGCTAATTTATAGAGACAGTCTAGTATCTATTATTTGTATGATACATTTTTTAAGTTAATGATTTTCCCTGGAAAATACTTGAAATCCTGCAATGCAGACTAAAGTCTTGATCTTCCTTGTATATGACAGACAATTTTTTTAGGAAGTTCAGAGCCAAAAGTGAGTTTAAAGTAGCAGGTGTAGAACTCTAGAAGTAGGCAGTTCTCCAGCAGCAGTATGTATGATAATTATTCAAATTGCCCAAAGATATTTTGTTAGTGTAATCTGTTTATATATTCCCTCTTTTTAATATTTACACTGATAAGAGCTTTGGAGATGTTTATAATTATTCTCCATGGAAATAATCAAGATAATTAATATACTTACTTGAAAACATGCAATAATGTATCAAAAAATTCTTCACTAATGTTTCTATCATGATTTTACATATCAGTAATGTATAACAGGCTTGGTTCTGCCTGCTTTGAAATCTGTGGGAATTTTGCCATTAAATTCAACAGAAAGAACATCAGGTCCAATATGAATATTTGAGTATTATGTTGAAAGTTAAACTCTAAATACTCTTTAGAACTAAGATAATACCCTATGGTATTTCTAAAGGGAAAAAAAGGAAGAAAAAAAAAGACTACTTAATCTGCTTTCTTACTCTAATATTCTCTTTTTCAATGTTAGAAGTATTGGCCTTGATTTGCTTTTTACATTAAGCCTTAAAGCTATTTTCAGTTTCTGGAAACTTGAATGTAAATGAACAACAGATTTTTTCTACTGAATTAATATGATGCATTCTTGAAGCTAGAGGAAATGTACTTGCTGAACCTCCTAGGCTCAAAACCTAGTCATTTTCTGGGCAAAAAGAGACTTAAGGACAGGTATCTATCAAGTCCCTCTGATTTCTAAACTAACATACAGTATGTTACCTTTGAATATTCCATAATGTGGCACCCTGCTAGGCATTTATTCCAATATATTTTCTCTCTCTGCTTGACGTTTTGCTCCACATTTTCTCTGGGGAGGGGGCAGTTATTTTCCAAATTCAAGAGCTGGCTTCTATGGCTCTTTCTTCATCTCTCACGCCTGTATCTTGCTAATTTTTAGTATATTTTTCTCACTGTCATGATCTTGTTTCTGGGTTTGTCACTGATAGCTTTTTTTTCTTAGTTTCACCTACTACAAACTAAGATTGATCATATATTTCTAAGATGTTCTAATGGCTTGGCTGATCTTATATTTTAAAAGTAATTTTTCTAAAATTTATTAGGAAAACTGAATAATGGAGACATTGATGAAGATGACTGGACTTTTTATTGAAACAAAGGAATTGTAGGTTGTCCTTCTTTCCAGCATTATATTTTTAAAGGAATGCTCAGACCCTGAACACTCCTTTACAGCTCCAAAAACTCTATTAACATTTGTGTGCATCTACTATGAGAAAAGAACTAAACTCTGCTCTTATTTCAAGGTCTGGGGTGGGGTTTCCTTTTTTGGGTGTTGGGGTTTAATTTTTGGTTGGTTGAGTTTTTTTGTTTTCTTTGGTTTTTGTTGGTTTTTTTTTTTTTTTGTCTTTGGAATAAAAATATAATTACTGAAGTGTACTACAACTTACAGAGGATATCAAGTAAGACAAGAAAATATTCACTTCTTAAGCAGTGTGATTATGTAGCAGAAGTAAGCACACAGACTGTTCACATGAATAAATCTATTCCATGGGTGTTGGAGTGTTGAGAAATGCCAAGAGTAATGTCCTCAGTCCCGGCAGAGACACAGCTTTAAAAGCTTGTCTTGTCTTTCTGATCTTTCTGGCTCTCAGACAGATATTCACAAAAACATGTATGAACACACACTTACCAGGCAACCATATTTGTTCTTTTTCAAAGTAGTATGGATTTTTCCCTTATGAAGTCAAATACTTCCTGCTGTTCTGGTAGCAAAGAGCATTTATGGATTTTTTTGCACACATGCATTAAAAATATTATGATAATCTAGAATTTATTAAATATTTTTTAAAAATCAGAAGTATTCTAAGTTATTATAATCGGTGTCACCATACTCTGATAGGAAACCAAGTCCACAGTTTTATATCAAGGATCTCATTATAATAAACTTGTCAGAAAATTCTTTTCCATTGCTTACATGGATATGAGTTCTTGAAAATTACAACTTTAACTTCCTGTATTTGCCAATTTTGAATGTGATTGATAGAATAGTCTGGTACATTTTCAGGGTGAATTTCATGGTCAAAGGAACGATGAAAAAAACCCAAAAACAAGCTAACTAAACCCAGCAGAAGATAACATGGCACCTCTATCTTCCTTTAGATGTTGTTATGGTCCCAGTCCTTCAAATCAAATTATGCAGTGACTACTTATGGTACTGCCAGTGTAAAAAGTCCTACCTATTTTCTCTTTATATCAACCAAGTGTTTGTGGCAAATGACTGTTATATTGTTATATATTCTTGCCACACTGTTTAAAGTAATGTAATGTCCTCTGTATTTTAAAGGAATACTTCCTACAGATTTTTCCCATGCTCTATATATTTTGTTTTGTTTTGTTTTGTTTTTTTTTACTTCATGCAATCAGTGCAAGGATTTGGCTCTTGAATTACTAAATCTCTTGAGGTTTCTTTATACAAAGTAGTCAGCACACAGATTGAATATTTACCATTCCTCTTCCAAAATTATAGTTGTGCTGCATATTCTTAGGACATCATTGATAATAAGTAAAAAAAAAAATTCAGTCTATTGTGTATAACTGTCTGATGTCTTGATTTCAGCTTTCCCTGGATCTCAATCAGGAAACAGTATTTTGCATCCTCTTTTTGCTTGTCATCTTTAATAACACCATAGGTAGAATATTACAAGTAAACAAACAAAAAGAAAGAGAATTGCCATAATTACATTATTCATAAATTCAATACCATCTATAAACTTCATTGTATTTGGTGTCTAAACCGATTTCATGATAGTTAGTTTGCTTTTTTATTTACACTTCATTTCTTATGCCTATTTGTTTTTTTATCTTTCTTGGTTTTCTACATGGTTTTTGTTTTAATTTACTTTGTCCTTAGCTTTTCTATTTCTGTCTTCTTTGCTTCTATATCTTTTTTTTTTTTTTTTATTGTTTCTATCATCTGTTTCCCCTGTTATTACAACTTTGTCTGGAAACATTCCAAAAACAACAGGAGCTAATCTAATGAGACAGGTGTCAGTTATGAAAGGTTTGTGTATAAAACTGTATTTGGATGTCAACATTGCTCCTAGTTCTGTTGTACACAGCAGTTGCACCATCTGTTTGATCTAGACAAGGTATTTCTGACAAAGTCTGAGTTTGAACGGTTTCCTTGATTTAACTGTGCAACAGTAGTTTTGATCAGATGAGTGCCCATCTTTCCAACCATTTGAGCCATCTTTGTCTGTGACCTTCTAAAGCTGATTTAATCTGTTTCACTCTTTCCTCTACTTCTTGAGAAATACTTATAAGAATTTGCACATAGTTTATTTTTTTGTATGAGTGTGGTATGTATGCATGTGTTCATGTGGGTGCCCTGTGACATCTATCTATCTTTGAAGTATTTATGAAGTGAATGATACAAAGAAGTTATTTTTATTTTAAAATTCATGATTTTTATAGTCCCTCTTTAGATATCTTGTTGGTGTTAAATACTCCAGATCCAGCTTCTTCATGAAAAAACCCACCTGAAATTGCTTTCCAATACATTTAGTGATAATTGTCTAGTTGCTTTGAGAGGATGCAGTCATAAATCTTTGAATCATTCTTCAACTTTCAAGTTAATATCAAGTGTAAAGAAAAATGTAACCATTGGCTGAACTAATCTGCTGTGAAGTTTTCTTCTAAGAAAGGTATTTCAAAATGTGAGGCTTTGTTTTCTAGTCTTATCTGTATTCACAGTATTTATCAGTGTAGACTACTTGATTTCCTCCACAACATTCCTCCACAGCATCTGCGATTAGAGACAATGAAAGAAAGGAGAGAAAAAAAGCAATAAAAGAAATTTCCTCCTTCCTGTTACTAAGAACAGATTACATTTCAAGACAGCTTTTTTTTTTTAAATTGTGTATAAAAGGATTCTGAGAGAATGTACTATCAAGATGTGATTTAAACTTCTGATAATGGGACTGATTAAACTGATTTTTGTTATTTGATTTTTATGATAAGGAATTTTTAGTCAATAGTAGATTTTTATGCAGTTGATTTTTTAATGGCAAAGTTTCTACTTTTTTTTTTAATAGCTTTTTTTATGGGAAAAGCCTTTGGGGACAAATGATAGTAAATTTAGATAGTAAATATAATAGTAAAATAGATAGTAAATATAATGTATCTTTACAGAGCAATATGGACACTTTCAATGTTAATTAAGTAAAAAACAAAAAACCAAAAGGACTTTTGTAACACAAACAAATATCTAAAGAGCTGTTTTACTCAAATAAAATGGAAAATAAGTTAAAATAGGGTTACAAAGCTGCAAAATTTCAACAGGAAAATATATCGATACATTTTCATAGTTTACATCCTCAGTGAAGAAACATGCCAGCTTAATAATGTCAAATTTAAGAAGGAATGGATTGGCAAGAGAGAAACTGTAAAAAACAAGACAACTTATCAGGATAGCTGTACTGCAGAGCTTTATTGAAATGGGGAATTGCACAATCTAATAGTGCAACATAGAGAATGCAGCCATGAATACTAAGAGGTTAAATTCTGTCCTGGATTACAGTGTCTCGAAGGAGCAAAAAGAAATAAATGAATACGATGTAGACAAGAGCTACATTTCTCATGAGGCAGAGATGCATGTCTCATGATAAAAGATAACATATCACTCATATATTCCCTAGCCCATTTTGGGTTATTTAGGAAGTCTTTGGTATTTACAATTGAGAATTACTAAACCATAGGGAAAAGACGAGTAGGGGTGGGAGGGAGCTATGCTCTCAAACAGGAGTCCTTTTTAAAGAAGATGTTTATATCTCTTCACAGAGCTGTGTGACACAGAAAATGTGTAGGACATACCTCATCACATTAACATAACCATAAAAACAGGTGATCTAATCATAGATGCGAGGTTCCCATTTAATCCATAGGACATATTTCTACACCTGATAGAAATGTAAAGATCTGCAGATTCTATGTAGGCCCAAGACTCTTATGGAGGTGGATCAACAAGTAGCTTTTAAACAAAAAAAGTATTTGTGATGAACCTGGCAGAAAGATGTAGATTACCAGCTAAATTTCTTCCTTAATTTCAAGTGGCCTGATAGCCACTGTCAAATATTATTCTGTTACTGAATGGATGCAAGGATTTATGTTTGTGTGAAAAATTATCCTGCTCAGTGAACTGCTTCATATCAGAGGGCAATGGATGTAATGAGAGATAAATGGTCTTGTCCAATCTCGGGTTAACAAAATCAGGAAGGGAAAATCTGAAGGAGAAGCTACAAAACCCAAGGGAAGTTATTCTAATATTTTCCTGTGATGACAAAAAAAACCCCAAACATAACCAAAACACAACCCAAAAACCCCCATGAAGTTGTATTTAATTAAAAGACACTGCACAGTTTTCAACTGTCCCAGCTGCATTTTCAAAACACATTTGAGTTAAACTAAATTGGCTTTGTTGCCTTCCCTGTGACAGTAATGTTCAGAGCAATGAAAGGTAAAATCTAATCTATTTTCAACATCTACACCATTACCTTGCTGAACTACCCTCCACTTCATCCACGCAACTAGCCAGGTTCAGCTTCAAAGCAGCAGAGCATCACTAGTTCTTATAAATGAGAGGCCTCTCCTCTTACCCGTACAGATTCTTTATGGTAGCACAGAAATGTTGTGCAATTAATGCTTTATGGAGGTCTTATGCCCATCAGACATAAAGATATTGACTTGATAAAGCATTTTAAACTTTCAGAGTTTATTTTTTAACTTCAAAAGAGTATTTGTTACCAAATATTTTTGATGTGGAATTTAATAAAGTATGTTCTTTCCAATATTTTACAAACCCTGTTAAACAGAGAAAAAGCACGTGCCCAATACAATTAAAGCAAGCCTCCTTTAATGAGATTTTGCTGATCATGTATCAGCAGCACCACCGTGTGTTAAGTGAACAAGACATTTATTACTGAGAGATCACACTATTGCTGAATATAATCAACCATGTGCCATTTAATTAATTGATGTAGGCATAAGTAGCAACAATATTTTTACATCATGTTGCCATGCCAAATTTGTAAAGCCTTTTAACCTAGCATTTCAAGTAATATTAGAATTTTAAAGCATTAAAAAATCCTACCTTATTATTTTTCCATGGCTAATTAAAGAGGAGAGAAATAAATATCCCTGAGAAGGATTAAATAAAACATAAAACTAACTGTAATATTGGTTAGTGCTAAAGTTACAGCAGTATTAGTTACAACAGAAATACTCCTTTAGGTCTAAATTCACCCAATTTCAGATTATTAGGAGAACATTTATTACATTACTTACACTAACACAGGTTTTCCTGATATCTTAGGGCTGTTTAAAACTTCTGTCATGGCTTGCTTTGTTTCTTCCATTCTTTCAACGTCACTGGAATCCACCACAAATATGACACCGTAGGACTCGGCATAATAATTCCTCCAGATATTCCGAATTCGTTTTCCACCTCCTAAATCAAAGATGGTCACTTCAAAGCGTCCCTGTTTAAGGTCAATTTTGGAAAACCCAACAGTTGGAGCCACATCTTCAGGAGACTCTGTCAAAGAAGAAAGCCTTCAGTTTAAAGAGGATTTTATAATGGGGTTTGTGTAGCAAAATTCGCATTTTAAAAACGTGGAGAGAAACGTCCCTGTTAAATATTGCTGACCACGTTTTTGCTTACATGAACATTTTCCCTCTCCTCAGGGAATTTTAAATTAACTAGTCTCTCAACTAGTTACATTAATTTAGATAGGAGCACTGGGGGAGTGGGAAGGGAGGAGAAAAGGACAGAGCCCAAAAGGCAGTTTTTAGTATTTCACACCACAGTTCCACTGCAGTGGTGGCCACTGTACTGCATTTTCCCTTCCACTCTCACCACCATTTAACAGTTATACAGCATTTCCATGAGAATGATCCAAGTTTGAGAAGGAAAACAACCCAAACAGTCAATGCACTATGACCTGGGAACCCTTGTGCTCTGCCAAATTTACTTTTTTATCCTTCATGGTTGCCAAAAGAGCTTCAGAAGTTCATACTAAGGGCTGAGATGAAGTGACTGAAACCATGTTCTTCTGAGATGTAAATTATCTGATTCCCTCTATTCAAGGCCAGGTTTTAGCCTCTGTTTGTTTGCTTGTTTTTATTTGCTTGTTTTTTCTAATTTGCCATACAATATACTAAAAAATTATAGATTTCTATTTAATACTTTAGCTTGCTGTCTCCTTTTCCTGAGGGCAGAGAAAGCCTGGACTTGCCTCACAGCACTAAGCTGTGTCTGCAGGGCTGACATAATTGGCTCTGTTTTCTGCAGCTTGGTAGCACGAGGCAAGAGAAACAGATGTAAAATTCAGCTTGTTGAGAGGAAAAAAAAATGAAGGCCTGGCCAAGAGGACTGAGCTCTGAAGAGCAGTGCAGAAGCTAAATCCCCATCAGGCTTCTGCTCCTACCCTTAAGACAGCCAAGATGGGCATTCAGGACATTTAAGGCCTGAGGAACAGTCACAGAAATCAGAACTGTATTTTCCTTGAGTTCCCCTTTAGAAATGCACATCTTTATGTCATTTTTTTCCCTTGAAAAATAGGACTTTTAGAAATAGCTGTAACATTTAGATGGTAAAGGCAGTAAAGGTGATTTTCAAATAGAACAGAAGGTTAAATAATGGAACACTCCTGTTTTCAGGGCAAAGATTGAGGAATATGAGAGGATATTCATGATTTTATTTGTTCTTTAGCAAGTCTGTGAACTTACATAACACAAGTAAACAAACTCGATGTGGAGTCTCCAAGTCTGCCAAAACACAACTAAGTAAACTCTTGTTCTTGCACAAGATGAAAGTTATTTAGAAAGACAATCTCACAAGTGGAGAAAAAGAAAAACATAGAGAATTTTTGTTTTCATAAGCACAAGTTTTATCTCAAAGTATATCCTGCTTGCATGTTACATGGCAAAGTACCCTTCAAAATCGAGTGGTCTCTTAGTGGTAATTTTATTTATAATCACTTTATGATTATAAATTATGATAAAAAATATGTAACACTACAATCATCCCTAATGTTGTTATACAAATTTCCTTCTTTCGAACCTTTTCCTCTTTATATATACTTACAACACTGATTTTTAGATAAAGTTTACTGGTGTATGCATATTACTGGATGGTCACCTGAAAGCAACTTCAGCACGTGCACACAAGGAAAAAAGAGAAAAAACTCAAGTCCACTGATTGTACCATCCACTGTAATGTTTATATCAAGATGTGATGTGATATTTAGATGGTACAACCACCACCATTTTCTTTCAACAATATGGGAGGGAGACATACATTAAGACATGGAGCAATATTTTCAGATTTAAATTACTGAAAATGAGGAATGATACTCTCTCTTTTAGTGCTTTTAGATGATTAATTCATCATTTACCTCCTTGAATTCCTCGGACTGTAGCAGTTTTCCCAGCATTATCAAGACCCACCATTATTAGTGTCACCTTCCTCCATAAGGAGAAAAAAAAAGAGAAAGATATTTAATTTTTTTCCTCTAGCTCCACATCATTTATTATATTTTTTAACACATGCACAGCGAATTTACCATCAAATAGTAGAAAGAAGAGGTATCAAAATACCAAGGCATTGTTACTATTGTGTGTCTGGTGTTTAATACGTTTGATTAGACAGAACAGCAGAACAAGGTATGAAATGAGAAGTCTAATATCATGGTCTAAATTTCACATGAGACAATGACTTTGCTTTCAACTTGTACTTGCCTGCTGCAATTTAATTTCACGGTACTGTAATTTTTATTTGGTGTGGTCATGGTCCCTTTAACGATTTCTGTAATTGCAGTTCCATTCCCCTGTATTTTTACCATCTCTCTGCCTCAAAGTTTTTCCTGTATTAGGAATTCATTTCTGTCTCCATCAGTGTGTCTGAACAACAGCATAAAGTGAACAACACTTGTGCAGATAACACCAGATGCTGTAAATATGTGGGACTTACCATGCCTTTGTTTCAACCTGGACCAATCTAGACTGCAAATGTGCAAACCAGTGGTGCTAGGAACGTACAGTTTATTAGCAAAGTAGTATACAAATTAATATTTTTACCAGGATAGGATTTTAAAAGCCATAGGAAAAACATATTTATGTGTGTATACCTCAGCTCTTCCTCCTATTCGCAAAGACTCAGAGTGGCGAAAACAATTTGCTCAATTTTATGCCCCTTTAAGTGAAGTAATACTAAAAAACATTGTTATTTGCAGACTTAAAACTGCAATAGTATCAAACACAAAGTATAATTTATACAAGTTCTTTCAGAAGAGCCAGAAACCTCTGAGAAAAGAACCTAAAAATAACAAATTATACTTTAGAATCTCAAAATGCAGAAACTGAAAGAGTGAAACAAAAACCAAACAAACTTTACCCTGCCCAACCTAGAGGCTTTCTATGATGGAGTGATGAGACCAGTGGATAAGGGAAGGATTACAGATATAATTTATCTGGACTTCTGTCCAAATTGGAGAGGTGGGTTCAACGGATGGACTGGTAGGTAGCAAAGGAATTGCTTGGACAGTCACAGCCAAAGGGTAGTGGTGACAGCTCGGAGTCCCACTGGACATCAGTGACCAGTGGTGCCCCTCAGAGGTCCATACTGGGACCAGTGTTATTTAGGATCTTCATTAATAAGATAGAAAAGGTTTGCAGGTGAGTGGTGGGGCTGACACACCTGAAGGATGGGAAGCCATCCAGAGGGAACTGGACAAGCTTGAGAAGTGGGAATCTCGTGAGGTTTAATAAGACCAAGTACAGGGTGCTGCACCTGGGTCAGGGCAATCCCTGGCAGCAGCGCAGGCTGGGTGATGAGCAGATGGAGAAGAGCCCTGGGGAGAAGGACTTGGGGGTGCTGG
>QWTY01025361.1:11627-23562 GCA_008033365.1 Pseudorectes ferrugineus | reverse complement strand
GCTCGGCAAGCTGGGAAGAGCAGGGCTGGCACTGCGGGACCAAAGCTCCCCGGGTTTGTCACAGCAGTATCCAAGCAACACTTCCACCCCACACACGCGCCTGCAGCACACGCATCCTCCCTGCTCCTGCCCAAGAGGAGCGGGGAGAGACAAGTATTCCCCTTCTCTTCCACCCTAAAGTAGGGTTGGGGGTAAATGGGCTCAGGACAGCACACAGCAGTGCTGCATGTGTCCCCAGGGGTTAAAACCACAAGTTAAAGAGGGTCACAATTCCCAGTTTTCCCTAGTGAACCAATTCCTACTGAAGGGCATAGCAGCCTGCTGAGAGAGTGCTACCCCAAAGGAGCTGGCTTTCCCGGCTCACACTCTGAATAAGCACTGGTTTAACGGTCATTAAATTTCCAGCCCCATCCCTTACTCCCAAAACTAGCCATCAGGTTAGTAGGTCAGCACGTAAACCAAAAATTCACAGGGGATTAACCTAGTAACAGATAATCAGGGGCCCTGAGTTCATTTCAGCATAACAAGGAAGGTTTTCTCCCAGGCTTAACAAGTGATAAAAATAAACAATGTTATTCATCCAAGCAGATCTTGGGAAAAAAATAATAGCAGGGAGGGTGAGAAGTGATTCGGCAAGTCACTGCTGGATTTCTGGTCGCTGCTGCCAAAACCCACTTCCAGGCTGGGTCAGGTCAGGAAGCAGTGGAGGGCAGGGAAACACGGGACACTGCAGACACAGAAGGTTCAAAGCAAGCCTATCTACTCCGGCTGGAGGAGCAGGGGAGAGCCACAGGTTCCTCTGCTCATTTCCACATGGCATCCAGCCTGGGAAAGGGCTGGGAAAGAGGGCTACACGGGCCTCTCAGCACGCTGCTCCATGAACAAGGATGGTGACTCGCCCTCTGTGCCTGGGCCAAGGCATGGCCACCCAGGGCTGTCCCTGTCCCACTGGCCGGCGCTGGTGTCTGCAGCAGCGGCTGCGCTCACAGGAGTCAAGGGCAGATTTTACTACTCGCACGGAAGGGCTAATGCGCTTATTCAGCGCCGTGGTACGGTGCTGTCTGGCCAGAGGGAGGGAGGAAGGAATCTGCCCTCAACCTGCTGGAAGGGATTCAAGGCTGACTTCACTCCCAGCAGCGGTGGCTCGGGCAAGCATGGAAGGAGCGAGCCTGGCTGGCAGGAACTCCCTGGCCGCAGCCGCGAGGGGGAGATGCTGCTCTCTGCTCGCCTCCGCTTCCCGGGAGCCTGGTGTCCAGAGCAGGACACTGCCGTGGGATGGGGGCAGGGGGAACAAACAAAGTTACCATCACCCTCTTCCTCCTCGTCCTCTTCCTCACCACCTTCCTCCTCCTCTTCATCTACTTCGTTGTCAGCCTCCTGCTCTCCATTTTCCTCGTTCTCCTTGGCAAGACAAAACATCACTTAAAAAAATGCACTGGGGAAGGGAGAAGGTGGAAGAGACATTCAGCACAAGTGCGTGTTCCCACCTTTCCTGCCGAAAGCAAAGCACCAGCCCACCGGAGCCCTGGGCGCACATCCCGCTTCCTGCCTGCCTCCACACAACCCAGACAGCCCAGGCACGAAGGATCAAGCCTACAGTAACTTGGGGCTGCAGCTTTGAGACAAAGCCTGCAATTGCTCTCATGACACGTTGAAATGTGGCACAATTTCCCCCCAGAATTGTAAAAATAGGAAACCAACAGGTTTACATGTACACGATGTGTTTCCCAGCTCAGCTGGTTGTAACATTGTAAATCCTAGTGGGTTTTTAAATTTTTTTCCTCTATCCCTGCCTAGGGAAGAGGTGGTACTGGACAGCTTCACACGGCTGTCAGGGAGGGAATCCAAGCCCAGCCCTTCTCTTCTGCACACACATCAACGGCCCACAGGCTGGGAGTGTCTGTGTAACGTGAAGTGCCAAAGGCTGGAGGGCTCTGCAGGGCTCAGTGCTGCCATTTACAGGGGTCCCCTCTCAGCAGGGCTAGGGACAAACTTGCAGCAAAAGCAAGAAGAGAGAGGAAAACAAAAAGGCATTGGTGTAAGGACTGCCTCTCCCAGCAGACTGCAGCCATACTCACAGCGTTGCCGTTGGCCGGTGCATCTCTGCCATTTTCTGTTTCTTCAACAACTTCCTTCTTCTCTTTTAGATCCTGGAAGGAGCAGAAAAGCAGAGAAGTCACCCCGATTCCAGGTGTCTGGGTCAGAGAAGCTGCAGATCAGGTGTGAAAAACAGTCTGAGAGCGAGAGCAGGAGCTGGTTTCTCTTCACACAGATTTGTTCTGTGATTTGGTCGCCACGTTCAGGCTCCTCCTTGGGAACGGGAAAACATGGGGGCGAATCTCAATCCAAGTCAGCCTTGCCAGAGCAGCCATCTAAAAAAGAGACTGCTCTGTTTCACCTCTGAGCTCCCAAACAGACAGAGCTGGCTGCCTGCATATGCTCAACAGCAGCAGAGCTGGCTGATTGCCCATCTTAGCACAGTCCACACAAGCTCCTGCAATGCCATGGAGAGCCGGCAGCCCCGTCCAAAGGACGAGCTCTGCTGCCCCGGGGCTGCGGACATCCACGGCTGCTCGGTACCTTCACATCAAGAACAAATCCCAGGGACTCATTAGCAGAGGCTGTGGTCTCCGCCCTGCCTGGGGAAAATCATACAGCAAATATTACACGCCTGGTCTTTCTCGCAGCAGCAGAGAGGAGGCTCCAGCATCCAGCTCGCAGCTCAAAGTGTAACAGGATGGGGTGGGGGAAGAAGTCTATTTTTACACTGCTCCAAGAGCCGTGCCTGGCTAGTTTGGTTCAAGCCTCCACCGCAAGCAGAGCAGGAGCTTGTGTGTTTTTGCTATTGATCACTGTCAAAATGTCATGCCAAGTCGCTCAGCAAACAGGCTGAAAGGATCCAACTTTATGTTCCCGCATAAAGAACACTTGGATTTAACACTGGCATCTCTGCTTGCATCCTCCTCCCCTTCTGTTCCTCCATCAGCTGGAGCGAGATCCTTCAGCACAGTGAGCGCTACCCCAGCCAAGGAAAGCAGGGAGGCCCTTCCCCAGGGCCAGCAGCACAGCCACAGCCGGCTTCGGCAGCGACCATGAGGTGTTTAAAAGTTGCTGGAAGCTCCTGCTCCGCTGCGGTGGTTTCTCCCCCTCCCTCCTGCCCTTTGCGGCTCCTGCACCGCCCACGGACAGCAAGCAGGCACTTTCACTCTCGGGAGCCACTGCCTCGTGGGAACATGGCAAGGAAGAGCATGGCCCTGGCCCTGCTAGGGCACGATCACTGCTCCCTTCTGGGAAGCTCAGGGGAGGCAGCACAGGCGTTTTAAGACTACCAGGTTACTTAAACACACAGATGCTGTTTCCAGAGGCACCCACAGGCTGCCAGTGCACTGAGGAAAGACTTTCTCTGGAAGAAAGCTTTGAGGGGACAACACCTGTTGATCGAACTTCACCTAAGCAAACCAACCCAGGAGTCTGGGGTAAAACAAACACACAAGCTCCCTCCTCCTTTCACTGCTCACACACAAATTCCAGGCCACTTCTGCCATACTGCCCAGTTCTACCACAGTTTTACACTCTCAGTGGCTTCCACTGCCCTGTTCCCTGGAGACTGATTACAACCATTTGGCCTCTTGTGCATCACTGGGCTACAGCTGCTGCCTCACACCAGGCACATGGGCACAAGGGCGACAAAGCAGTTCCCAAGTTAAACACAGAGCAAGTCAAGCAGTCAGAATTTCCATATCTCATTGTGCCCAACATTTCTTTTTAAAACAAATTGTTCACAAAATACAAGCAATTCTCCCAGTGAAGGAACAACTCATTCTTGGGCATTTTAGCTGGACAGATCTCCAGCCCTGACCTTTCCTGCATCACTGAAAATGCTCTCAGTTTAACCACCATCACGATGCCAGGTCATGAAGTTTGTGCTAGCAACAGGGTTGCGGAGAGCATCACAGATTCTCCCTTTTCCTTTCCTAGTCCAACACAAATAGATGTGCACAGGAGCCTCCAGACCAAGGG
The DNA here is from genome assembly GCA_008033365.1 of Pseudorectes ferrugineus. NCBI lineage: Eukaryota > Metazoa > Chordata > Aves > Passeriformes > Pseudorectes > Pseudorectes ferrugineus. The sequence continues at coordinate 19,542 of QWTY01025361.1, read as the reverse complement.
CCGGTGCAGCAGCAGTGCTGCTCCGGCGCCAAGACTGGGACACAGTCTCTAATTATAGGTGTGTCAGGGCTGTTTGTCTATGGAATGAATAGCAGCGGTGTAGAGTCACATACCACCGGCCCCGAAAGCTCTACCTTCTCCCCGGCCCTGCTCTCGGCAGGATCCCGGTGGGAAGGGGGGGAAATCAGGACCCAGGGACAACAGAGGCGCCGCCGCAGCCCGCGCCTCCCGCCGGCAGGGGGCTCACCCACGCCGCCACGCGCGCGGCCGCCATTCAAACCGCGCGCCACTCTCCGCGCCCCGCTGATTGGCCGGCGGCCAGCGCGGCGCCCCGCGGGCTGCCGGGAACTGTAGTCCCGGCGGGGGCGGCGCGGCGGACTCCGGCTCCCAGGCCCGCACGTGGTGGGCGCCCCGCGGCACCGGCCGGGGGCGGCGCCCGGGCGGGGCGGGAACCCCCTCCCCCCCCATCCCCGCCTCCCGGGAGCGCTCCGGACGGCGAGGCGGGACGAGGGCGAACGGCCCCGGTGTCTCCGCGGTTCTCAGGGGTGTGGGGGGGTCACCTTGCCGCCGTGCGCGCCTCCGCCCGCCCTGCAGCGCGGACCCTTGTCCGCTCCCAGGAGGGCGAGCCGGAGACGAGACCACTTCCCGCACGCGGTAAAGGGCAGGGGAAGGTTAACGGCAAACTTGGCCCCGTTCCCCCGGGGAAGGATGGGGATCGACCCGCCTCGCCGCTTCCCGGCAGCGGGAGAGCCGGAGGCGGCGCGGACCAAGCCGCGGCCCCGGAACGGAGGCAGGGCAGGCGGGATGGGGGCATGGCTGCGGGAGCGGGAAACAGAAGTGAAATCGAAATCTGCCAGAAACGGCGTTTTGTTGGTTGTTTTTAATAAACCCTCCTCCCCATCGTTTTTTTTTTTTTTTCTCCCCTCCAGCCGCGCTTCCCCCGGGAGCGGCGCGACCCGGGGCCGGCCGGGGCGCAGGGTGAGGAGGCCGCCAGGCACATCCCCCGCCGCCTTCCCACGCATCGGCCCGGGTCGGGTCCCCCCGCAACTTTTCCGGCCGCGGCCCCGGGCTCAGCGGGGCGCACCGCGGCCGCTCGGGGAGCGCAGTCCCCCCGGGGGACGCTCCGCCGCGGCTCGCAGACAAAGGCGTGCGCCGGGAGCCGCAGCGGGGACTCCCGGGAGAGCCTCTCCCGGCTGGTACCGGCGCTCCCCAGCCGCTTCCCATCACCTCCATCAGCGACCCGCGAAGTTATCCTGCTGCGAGGAGCTCGGGCCAGGGCCGGCACCCTCAACCCCGCCGCCCCAGCGCACCGGGGCATCTCCACTGTGGGGGTGCCCCCATCGGGGTAACTCCAAAAATAGCAAAAGCCCCTCCCGGGACAGCTCCGGAGCACCTTCTACTCCCTCCCACCTCCGAAATAGCAACCCCCAATTCGGGGCAGTCCCTATACCGCAAATACCCCCCCCCTCTTTCCGGGAGGCAACGCCGAAAAACCAACTGCCCCCCCGCCACACTCCAGGGGTAACACCGACACAGCAGACGCCCCTCCCGCATCAACCGGGTGCAACTCCGAAATAGCAACCGCCCCCCCACCCCGCTTTTCGGCAGCAACTCCACAACAGTCACTGCCCCCCCCTCCACCCCTCCGGTGCGTGTTCCGGAGCGCTTCCCCCCACACCCCCCCGCAGGGACGGGGCCGAGCGGGACACAAGTTTGACGGGGCTGTCAAGCTCCCGCAACGCGGATTGAATGAGCGAGCGCTGCCGGGTGCCGAGGCACTGCCGTGCGTGTCCCCCCCCGGCTCCCCGAGCCCCTCCGCAGCGGGACGGCCGGCTGCTGTCCCCGAGAAAGGCGGGAGGGAGCGGGGCGCGGAGCGGCGGGGCTCGGCAGAACCGGCAAAGGCAGCGAGCACGTTTCCCGCACGCTGTAGACAAAGGAACGGCGCTGGCAGCCCCGCACGGCGAGCGCGGCGGCGCCGGCTCCGCACCGCGCCGCGCCGCCAACTTCAACGCGAGAGACGGAGGGGAAAGGGGGAGAAAAGAGGAGGCGGGACGGGCGGGGGGCAAAAAAAAATTTTTTTTCAAAAAAACCACAAAAGGAAAAAAAAAAGCCAGAAATCGCTCGGGGAAAAAAAAATTAAAACAGGGAGAAGAAAGCCGTGGAGCGTGGCGCGAGGCGGCGAGTCGCTCACCTTGGCGGAGATCTCGGCGCTGGTGTCCACGGCCGCGTCGGACATGGCGGGGGCGTGCGGGGCTGTGTCGCGCGGGGCTGCGGCGGCGCGGGCGGGCGGGCAGAACAATGCCAAGATGGCTTTGCGCGAGCCAGTGGGAACTCACGCGGCGCCGCCGGCCCTCTTATAGAGCCGGGGGGCGGCGCGCGCGCTGCCCCGCGCCGCGCCCCATTGGCCGCGCGCGCCGCGGCCGCCGGGCGCCTATTGGCCGCGGCGCAAACAATGGGGCACGGCCGCTTAAAGGAACCGGCGAGCGCCGCCACTGCGGCGATGAGTTGGGTCCGGCCTCAGCGCGGCGGGCGCAGAGGGGAGCAGAGCCACGCCCCCCCCGCGCTACCTCCGCCCCCGCCGCCTCCGCCCCGCCCCTCCCGCCGTGTGAGGCGGCGGGCGGGAGGGGGGAAGCTCCCGCCGCGCCTGCGGAGGGGAAATAATAAGAGTTAAAAATAAGAATAATAACAGTAATGCGGGAGAACCGGCGCTGCCCTCCCCCACCCCGCTCCCACGGGGCCGTCGGTGGTCCCGGGGCAGCCCCGTTCCTTCGGCACCCCGCTAGCCCCCCCTCGTTCACTGTTTTCGGCGCCCCGCGGAAACTTTGGCCACAACAACAACCGCGTCCGCCCCTGGGGGGAGCGGGGAGGGGCGGCCCGCCCAGCCTGCCGCGCAGAAATGCGGGATTCCCACCCGTGTGCTTATTTTACAGTAAAAAAAAACGTACCCAAGCTGCCTCTACTTCCCCCCCCCCAACCTTGTGCGAGTTCAGGGCTTGAGGCGCACCAGGACCTTCCCTGAGCTCCCCATTCCTTAGCTTCCCGTTATATACGGCCATGCCCCTCTCACCGCGCCCGCGGGCACCGGGGCCAAATCTGTCCCCCCTTACACCCCGGTGTAACGGGGCACCGACGCGGCGAGTGAGGGGGCTCTGCCACACTCAAGATGGCGCCGAGAGCCCTTCGTGGGGCAACGACACGGTGTTACCACCCCTGGGGAGCCGCTCCGCCGCCCGCAACGGCCCCAGGGGTCAGACAGCGCCGCGCGTGAATGGCCCCCGGTGCGGAAAGCGCGAAGCAAAGGGTGAAGGGGTACGAAAAACGCCCTTCGAGACGGAGCAGAGCGGATGCCACACTCAACATGGCCGCCGGACCGAGGCAGAACTGGTCCTCGGAGGGCGGGATATAGTGATCGAGCGATGTGGATTGGCCAGCAGCGCCAGGCGAACGCTGTGCTGACGCTTTGCGGCTTCTTATTGGCTGAGCCGCCTGTCTGTCTACAGCGAAGTGGTTTTGAAAACCTGGAGGCCGCTCGGGGCGGAGCTGTGGAGCGGAGTTGGGGCCGGTCGGTCGGGGGCCCGGGGGAGCTGCCGCGGGCGGGGGAGCGCTGCTCCCGGCTGCTAGGAGCCGCGCTGACCCGGGGTTGTTCCCTCTACGGCTTCAGGAGAGCTGCGGAGAAGCCATGGTAGCCCCCACACCGCCTGGTACCAGGCGTCGCGGCACGAGGCGTCATGGCGCCGGCATCCCTTGCCCCATCCCCACACGCGCCCGGCGGCTGGACACAGAGACAGGGCCCCGCTTCCAGGACAAAATGTCCCTCCCACTCAGCGCAGTAGCACCGCAAACAGGCTGGTCTGTGCCTGGGCGCACCATGGAGCGCTTTTCTCCTCAGTCTGCGCGTCCTGCCCCTCGTGGGAGCAGCAGTGAGGGGATGGTGGCGTGGGGATGAGGGTCAGGGCCGCAGGGCTGTGGCGGGAGCGGGAAGCACCGCGGCGGCTGAGACCTCACGGCGGCTGCTGACCCTTGGACTGACCTCGTGCCAGGGCCAGCCACTCCCTGCCCTGGCCGTCCCGCGGCCCCAGGGGCTGCGACCCCACGAGCAACTCTCGCTTTGGATCGTAGATGCTGTCGACACAGCAGTGCCCCGCTCACGACTGTCGGGCACTGCCGGCGTTTTGTCAGGAGGGACGTTTTGGGACGATGGATTTCTCGCGTTGGGACCTCTTGGGGATGATGGATTTCTCACGTTGGATGTCCCGCTCTGACCTGGTGGCAGGACTGGGCGGGAGCAGGGCGAGAGCTTCTCCATGCACTCAGGGGAAAGAGAGGGCTGTGGAAACCGGGATTTCTGGTCGCTGCTGGCTACGCCTCTCGCTTGGAGTGTTCGAGACAAGGGCAGCTGCTATTCCCGGAGACAGGACTCAGTGGGTTTGGGGCAGGTTGCTCGGAGTGCTGGAGGCAGGAGCGCCCTCTGCCACAGCCCAGCCGGGAGCTGGCGGCCGGCGAGTCTCGAAATGTGTCCGAAAGAGGAAAGAAAAAAAAACCCACTCAAGCCCAGCCCTCCTAAAAAAATCACTTCTGCTATAACTTGTCTTTCGTGCGTGCCTTCTGCTCAAACTAGGGATGTTCCTTTGGGCTTGGGGTTCCCACGTTTCAGGAAGAGTTAAAAAAAGAAAATGAGATGTGGGATATTTCAGGAAGAAAATTCGGAATCTAGGAATCCTCAAGGGATGGTCACACCAGGATCTCACAGAGGACAGGGGGCGGGGGGGTGGTGGTGGGAGGGTTGGAGATAAAAAAAACAACCAAGCCTGCAGTGGAAGCAAAACTGCCTTAAACCCCTCCGCGTCGGAAATCCATGTATAGCCCTTGCTGCCGTCCCTCCGTGCAGCGGAACAACCGGCTGGCGAGTGCCTGTGCGTGGAAGGCAGGGAGAAGCAGGCTCAGCTCGGCGCTTTATGCCTCAGCAGTCCAAAAAGAAACAACAAAAATTGTTGCCTGTAAAAGGCAGCTGCTTCTTTACCTCTTCTCCACCCCTCCCGACTGCCGGTGCTGGGGAGCGGCTCCGCAGGGAGCAGAGAGAGGAGGAGGAGGAGGAGGGTGGAAGGGGACTTTGCAAAAGTGCCCGAGCATCGGGGACAGAAGTTTCGAGGGCTGAGCTCTCTGCCGGGGACCTCGCTCCGTCTGCGGCAGGCGATTGCTTTGGCAAAGGAGCCGAGGTGTCGGAGGAGGAGGTAGGAGTTTTCCCTCCTCACCGGCCGTTTCCCTAGCTCAGCAAGTAGCAGCCTCTCTAATCCCCGGCGAAGATCATGCTGCTCGGGCGATTATTTCATCGCGGCAAGCTGCTCCTCGGAGGAAATTCTCATTACGCTCTTCGGAGAGGCAAGGGAGGGGCGACTGTCACTCAGCTGCTCTGGAAAAAACAGAGGGATGAGCCTGCAGCATCCCCGGGCTCCGGCGCACGAGACGTGGTAGTGTTTCTAGGTCAGGCTGGTGATGCGGGACGTGAAGCCAGCAGAGATGACATCCTGGCTGTGTCACCTTCTGTTCCTCGATGGGCAAGGGTTGCACATGGGGGCCGGGGCTTGGTGGACGTTTTCTCAGGAGGAGCAGTGCTGGGGGGGATGGAGGGCGATGGGGAGGTGGGAAGGAGCTTCATGTGTGCTCACAGGAGGGAGGGGAGGTGTGTAGAGAACTGGAGTCGGCTCATGGGTCCAAAAAGTGTCTTTGAGAGACTGTGGGGCCAAGGCTGAGACCTGGCTGCAGGAGCCAGAGACTGCATTCGAGAGCACCGGCTGCCCCCGCCCCGGGAAGGGATGCTGAGGCCACCCTCCTCCCTATGTCCCGGGCTGCTGCTCCTCTGTCCATCCCCATGAACCACGTAAACAGGCGGGAGCAGGGCCCTGTGGCACACTTTAATTAAGGGATGGAGACACTGACTTCGCCTTTCCCCAGAGGATTGCAAAAGGCCCAGGCGGGCCTTGCACTGCAGCTCACGGCCATCCCTGCTCCGACACGCGCTCTGCCCCCCACGTTACAACACAGGGCTCTGACTCACCGGCCGTTCCCAGCCCGCTGCTTCCCAAGCCTGGAGACATTGCAGGGATCCCTCAGATGGATGCAGGGAGTCTGTCTCCTCTGCACTCCACTGTCAGCATCCAGAGCTGGCTGTGGTAGGCAGGACGTGGCAGAGTCCCTGGGCCTCTGCATGGAGCCCCAGAGTGAGGACAGCGTTCTAGAGGAGTTATCCCCTGTGACTGGAGGATGTGGGAAAGGGAGTGTGACCTCTCCAGATCCTCTGACCCCAGCAGGCAATGACACCATGGTCCCATGATGCTCACTGGCTTCTCTGTGGCTCTGGGAAGCCACTGCCCTGTCTGGCTGAGATGTGGTGCCAAGGCAGCCCCTTTTCTGCCTCATGTGGATGGGTGCTGTCAGGAGCCAGGGCCAGGCAGATGGGAGCAATATACCCCAGCACTGCTGCTATTCCTGCTCTTGGCTACAGGCAGAGTGGGGACATTGTGGGGGGACCAGGGAAGCCTCCAGTTTGGGATGCTGGCTGTTCCAGGGAGCCCACAACAGCAGGAGTGGATCTAGCATCTCCTCCTGGCTGCCAAGGGCCAGCACTGCTGATGCCATGACTGAGGTGCCAGTACTCACATCCCTGTCTTTCCCCGCCCGTGTGTTGGAACAACCTCAACTCATCCCTGAGAGACGGCCGGAGCCCCATGGCAAGGTTTAAAGGCAGGAAAGCTGATTATTGCCTTTGTCTCAAGGGAAGGGTGAGGAGGCCATTGGGGCAGCCTGCTCCTGCAGCTGGGGGAAGAGACCTGTGTTCTAGGGTGTGGGCTCAGTGAAGCTGGAAAACAGTTGTTTCTCTCTCATTAATGTTTTCTGGTTTTCCCCCGGTTTGAAGGCTGGTTGTGACTACAAGCCGTGGATCAGACCCAGAGCAAGGGCCCATGGCACGGCGTTTACACACCCACATCCTGCCCCAGGCCTGGGCCTTGGGCCAGAGACAGGGTTTCACTCCTCAGGGCTCCCGTCCCACTGCTCAAATGATGCATGGAAGAGATTTAAAAGGAGAGAGAGGAAGGTGGGAGGGAGGAGGCGAGTCCAGATTCTCTTCCCTCCCTGCCTCTTCCCAGCACTTTGCAAACACGGTATCTTTGCAATGTCCGCTGGAGGAGGGAAAACACCTCCTGCACGTGCCCAAGGGTGGATGTGTGTTTGGGCAGGGATTGCCCCATGGTGTGGCCAGCCCCAGGCACATGACCCCGATTGTACCCTGCTCTCTGTCCCCCTTCCTCATGCTGTCCCCAGGAGGACATCACCCAGAGCCACCCCACAGGAGTCCCCACCCAACCAGGGCCACCCGTCTGCCCCAAGCTGGCCACGGAGTGTCAATGGCCATCATCCTGCAGGGACAACTGTGGAGAGCCACCACTCCTTCGTCTCATCCCTCCTTGGTGCGTTGGCACACCTGGGAGAAGACGGACACACAGCGCGCACGCACACACTCACAAAACCAACCCCAAATCTGGATCAGTATCAGAGAGAATTAATTACTGGCTCATGCATATTCAGATGAGAAACTCAGCTGAACCTGGCGGCGCCTTGGGCGGCCCTGCAAAGGAGAATTCCTCTGGAGAGATATAAATCACCGCTCCCCTCTATCGCTTTCCCCATGGAGTGCTACCTCCTGGGGAAGAACTGAACCTTGATTTCCTTTTTTCCCCTCCTTCTTCTTCGTTTTCAATCTGCGCGGGGCCCCTGTAATTACAATGGGCTGCTTTAGGGCTTGAGTTATTTATTGGGTAACAGGGACACACCTACCCGGCTCCAGCCGCCTGCCTGCCCGCGTGTCGCGGCTTGTCCTGCCTACCCAGCAGTGCCTGCTGTGCCGTGCCGTGCCGTG
>QWTY01025361.1:0-11462 GCA_008033365.1 Pseudorectes ferrugineus | reverse complement strand
CACGCACGTTTGGGGTGCCACTGGAGCTCACACCACTTGTGAAATCCATGGCCCCATTTTACAGGTGGGGAAAGTGAGGCATGGAGCAGGCAGGTGATTTCCTCAGGGTCATCCCCAGAGATCGGAAGAAGAACCCGCCCCTCCAACCAGTGCGTGGCTGGGAAAGAAGGTGCCGGCCCAAGTGCTCAGCTCAAGACTTTGGCTGGTGGGACCTGTCCCTTGTGCCTCTGCTTTGCTTCCCGGTGGGAGTCCTCTGCCCAGCCCCAGCTCTGCATTCCCCTGCCCAACCCTGCTCCCCCCACAGGCAGGCCTGTGCGCTCAGAGGAGATGAGCACTCGGGGCTGGAGACCACATGGCTGGAGGGAATTAAATAATTGATGGACCAGAAGTCTCAAGCAGATACCGAATCTCCAGGGGCAGCATTCGAGAGGCAAAGCAGAGCCCCAGACAAGACCCTTCTCTCTGATATGATGCCAGCATATCTCATTCCTGTCTGGGGCTTCTGGTGGGCTGAAGATGTGGGGTGCTGGGCATAGGAGTGCTCCTCCACTCATCTCCCAGCTTGCCCCCCATGCTGCTGGAGCTCTGGAGGGACTGGCCACCTTCCAGCCCAGCAGGGAGGAGCCAGGGGAAGGAGTCCACTGCTTCCAGGCTGAAACCCTCCTGCTTGGGGTGGTTCCCACTGAACAACACCTTTGGAAAGAGCAGGCTGAGCGGGGAAGAGGAAAGAAGTCTGCCAAATCAAGGAGGGTGCTTGGCTCTTCCCTGTACAAGAACGTGGGGCCACCAGAAAGCAGCAAGCTCCACTCCAGTGAACGGGAGAGCTCTCCTGCCACGGCTGAGCTGTGGCCTCCTTGCTGTGGGAGCATGGAAAATGGCTTAAAAATTTACAGGCAAAAAGCAACTGGATAAATTCAGCAGAGAAATTGGAAGAAGTTAAATCAAATGGTCCCACTCCCTGTTCTGGAGGTCCCTCAGCTCCAAAGCCTCAGTGGCTGGGAGAGGGTCACTGCCTAACAGTCCCTCTCCTGCTTCCTGCCCTCAGCATTATGGCAGAGGTGCTGGTCACCCACTGCTGGCCCAGCCACGACGGATATCAGCGGGTCACAAGGTGAAAGGGCCCCCCCTGCAATGGCTATGGATCCCGGGCATCAGCCTTGCAGGGTGGCAGTGGCAGGAGGAAGAGGTTTTCCCACCCAAAGCACTGATCCAGAGCTGCAATGGGATTTGCCAGGCTGAAGCATGAAGCACCTCTCTGTATTCGACATATCTGTTGATATTTAATCCACCAATAAAAGCAGTGCATGACCAAATTGAATATTTAATTTAATATACGCTAACCAGGAGCCGGTTGGCATTGCACCCAATGGAAAATGTTTGCTGCCCTCTCTCTCTCTTTTTGGCAGATTTTTCATGAAAAGTTGTTGGTTTTTTTTTCTTGTAATTTATTCATATCTTTTTTTCCCTTTAGGTAATAACAATATGATCTGAAAATGACAATTTTCGTTTACCAACTCGGGATTCTAATGAACAAGCTGTTTGAATAACCATTTGGACAACTATTGAAAAAAAAAAGGGAGAGAAGAATGTATTTCAAATCCTCAAAATAGCTCCCCCGTCCACCAACTTCAGTAATTTGCAGAAGAGCAGTTTCTTCATTTTTTTCCCCCAGCATACTAGATGAAACATTTGAGAGTGTTTGAAGCTGGCAAGAACTGCATTTCTAGCTACTGATGTCATGAAAATATAAATTGGCAGATTTTTCACGCTGGGTCAACGTGTAGCGATAAGCACAATGCCATACCTTTAGGAGCAGTATTTGTTGGTAAACAGATGGGAAGCAGCCTGTAATGTCCATAGTCAATGACACACAGCCAACGTGCAGTGCTGGGGTGGCTGTCGGAGCAATAAATTGAGGATCTTCCTGGTGGAGCCTGGGCCATCCTGGGCTGTCACCGTTGAGCCTGTTGTGGGGAAAATACACAATGTGGACAATCACAATGAATAATTTAGAGAGCGCCCTTGTTCAACATTCTTCAACTGCCCATTGACTCATTTCTGCTGCTCCCGTTTCAAGCAACTGGAGGAATCCTTCCTATTTTCCATGCCAAATATAGCAGTTTTTCCAGAAATGCTCAAACACACAAGCCAGGAAGTTTCCCTTCTCTGGGTGAGTCACTGGAAGTTCAGGCTGCATTTTCATGATTGCTTCAAGCCGATCGAAATCTGTGCCGCTGCCAAAGGAGCCGTCCAGCTCTGCCGGTGTGCGGCCTCCCTCACTGCTTGTGCAACAAGAGGGAATTAGGGAACAGACTCTGCCTTTTTTCGTGGGTTTGTTTGTTTGTTTGTTTGTTTGTTTGTTTGTTTGTTTTTCAACCAGGTTATTTGGCCAACTCGTCTCATGGCTGTGCAGGCTTGAGGGGAGCTCCTCTGGTCTGGGAGATGTGTTATAAGGATGCTCCTTACATCAGTGGCTAAAAGCAAAGGGGATATGGGGGGGAATGCCATCCCCGTGGGGTCACAGTGTGTCCCCTCTGTCACTCAGCTCAGCTGCAGAGCTGATGGGGTCTGTGTTCACACCCCTAGCCCCAGGATGGGAACACAGGGAAGATCCCTGCCAAGAGATTTTCTTGGGCGTCATTTCTGAGATTCTGGACAGGGATGTGACTGGGGGCATCGGGACCAATCTGTATCTCAGGACTGTCCCCCACTTGTTTAGGATGCTCAGGCATCCTACTTCAGTGGAGACACCTGTGATAGGCAGGATTTTGGAGAGAAGAGATATTTTAGCAGGATCATTCTCTTCCTACTTCTTTCCTTTCCACCTTCCTGCATCCCTTAGGATTTATTTTAGCTACTGTCCACATTGGTTTCCAAAGAAAAGGAGCCTTTCTCCCATTTTTGCTGCTCGTTCCTTTCTAATTGTTGCAAACCCATGGGACCAATTTTAAACAAATTTGGTGGTGATGTGAGGGGGAGATTCTATATCTTCTTGCAATGTCTTGGAAACAAGTGGCTAAGCAGATGGGGGACACTCACTAGCACCCACCCCAAGAGACCTGCCACTGCAAACTCAGACCTTTTATTCGTCACCAGAGAATCCACACCAAGCACCCCATCTGAAGCATGGCTTTGAAACTGCAGTGTCCCCAGTGCTCCCCAGCACCTCAGCTTTTCCCAGCTTCACTGGGTGCCCTCCTGCTCCTTCCTTAGTGGGTGTGGGGAAAGAATTGCTCTTGCAACACCGTGCCCTGGGCTTTTGGGGCTGCAATCCACTTCATGGGGCTCCCATGAGGGTAAACAAGCCTGGTGTGTGTTTCCAGTGCTCTCAGGAGCTGCAGCTTTCGTGGCTGGGGGATCCCCATGGTTCCGTGGCTGCTTTTAAGGAAGAGTAACTGAGGCCAGGAAGTGTCTTGCCAGGTGGTGTGGGTTTGCTGCAAAGGAACTTGCATCTCTGGTGGGATATTTTTGGAGATCAGCAAAGCAGAACAGGTTGAAAATCCCTGCTCTAGAAACCATTATTTTTTTCTTCCTCACAATGTTTGTTCTGTTGTTTTTCAGAGATGGTGCTCACCTCTTTGCAGAGAAGCCTTGCTGACAGGCAATTCCTCTGCCTGCTTTGGAAAGGCATCTCTGCTTGCCTCTGGTCTCTCCCTCCCTGCTCTGAGGGAGCCTCATGGCCAGAGTTTGCTCTCACTGGCCCTGATCCAGGCAGGCACTTACGCAGGTCACTGCTCCAACTCGAAAGCCAGTGGATTACTCCCAGGCTGCCCTGGGGACTAGCAGGTTTTCCTGCTCCATCTCCTGAAGAAGCTGGGGAAGGGAGGGGGTGTCCAAGCTTGGCCAGAGCTGGCTCTGGTGCCTGTCTCTGGGTGAGCTGTTGGAAGTGCTGGGGTAGTTACTGCCTACTGTATGTGGCACTGCTGTCCCCAGGCACTGGCACTGCAGGGTACCAAAGCCACCAGAGTGGGACGTGGCAGCTCCTGGGCAGTCCAGGCTGGGAGGGTGCCCACAGACAGCAGCAGGCAGCTGGGCAGCACCAGTGCTGGATGTCACAGCTCCGTCATGGACTGCTGGCTGCCACTGAGGAAAGTTCTTCCTTCTAAGGGCTTTGCTTCCTATCTCCAGTATTTCCCATCTGCCAGGGAACACTGGAGCCAGGACCCACCCTTGCTATGAAAGCCTCCAGGCAGGACATGCCACCATCCCTGCCTGCCCTCCTCCTCCCCAGGGTCCCGAGGGGATATGACAAGGAGCAGCCACACTTAAACTGTGACTCCCTTGGGTCCCTACAGCTTCTGCCCCACCTTGGGTGTATCTCCCCACGCAGAGCCAGGCAGGCTTTGGGACACTGATAGTCCCTTCCCAGATCCAGGTGACTCAGGGTATGGGGACAGAGTTTGAGGAGGACATCCCACAGTGCTCCCCTCTCCACTGCTCACCTGCAGCAGCTCAGCTCAAGCACTTTGGCTGCCCTGGTGCAATGGGGACCCCAGCTTCTTCTGCCCCGCAATAGGGGCCTGGGTGAGATGCACGAAGCGCTCAGGCTGGACACCCAAAATCTGCAGCTGAGGGCTGTCACAGGCTGGGCGGTGGGTGCTGCAGGATGCAGCAGCAATGAGGCAGCCAAGGCCCCATGGATCTGCTGTTTATCTCCACTTGCACACCCTTGGTCAGGCTCTGGAAGAGTAAATCATCCTGGCCTTCCCCAGCGATGCCATGTCCACTCTGGCTGGGACAATGGGGTCCCCACCAGTGCTTTCTGCACCCCACACATCCTGCAGCAGGCATGCCCTGCTTGAGATCTGCTCCTTTAGCACAGCCAGGACTCTGCTCCCATTCCCCGGCTGAACTGCAAGGGCTTTGCCCCAGGATGTGAATTTGGGTGCTGGAATTTATCCGCGGCTGTTTTGGCTGTGGCTGAACTCCACCTCCGGGCAATGACATGTTGTTTCCATAGTAGCTAATGGACTGGAGATGGAAGGGGGAAACACACAGCCGCGCTAAAAAGGGACTCGTGAGTAATGTGGTTTCTCCCAGCGCAGAGTAGGAACAACTTTCTAGCACTCGAGGAGCCCCTCCTTCGCCCCTCCTTCGCCCGGCACCTGTGAAGTGTCAAGAGGAGAGTGTGTGTGTGTGCAGAGCTGTGCACGGGGCAGGAGGACAAGGGGGTCCCTGTGGGTGCTGGGGGGCTTGGGGGGCCATGTGGCGGCTGTGCAGGGGCAGCCCGTGCGAGGAGAGGGGACACATGGCAAGCATGAGAGCCTGTGGGGAGGGTGCAGCACAAATGCTGGGGACACATATGGGAGGCACGTGTCTGCAGGGGTGTCCGCACCCTTTTGTGTGCAGAGGGCAGTTCCCGGAGGAAGGCGGGAGCAGCCTGGGGCAGCCTGGCATTGTGGTGATCTGCTGGAGCCAAGGCTGTCCCAGGCATCAGTGTGGCTGGGGCGAGGCAGGCTATGGGTGTCTGAGGGCCCTGCTCACCCATGGGATAATAAAGGGTGACAAGGACAAAATTTGGAATATGCAAAGAGGCAATGGGAGAGGTCAGGACTCTTTGTCCCTTCTGCACCCCTTATGCAGGCACTGGTGGGTCTTGGTGTAGAGCAGGGGGTCAGTCCTGGCTCTGCTGCCGACCTGCTCACGGCCTTCCCACCATCTCTGAGTCCAATACCTCTCCAGGAGCAGGGAGAACTGGATTTTCCTCTGTGCCACAGCCCTGGGCTTCCCCCTGGCCAGCTGGGCACAGAACCGTGGGGCTTCCACCCTTTGACATTTCCATGGACCAAATCTACCCTTGCGGGGAACAGCTCCACGTGCAAACTGAGGGCAGATCCTGGGGACATCCTCGTGCCCATCTCTGGCTGGCAGCCCTGGCCGGATCCCTGCACCCTGGCTGCTGTTACAGCATTTTTCTTCCACTTGCACGTTCCCCAGCTTGTTCAGTTGTGTAGCTCCCGCCGTGTCCGGCTCTTTGTGTTGTTTGCTGTTAAGTAAATCACTGGCAGCTCCCCAGAGCGCTGGGTAATGGCAGGATAATTCCCAGCAAGACCCTGGTAATTCACTTGAAGGAAAGCAGAGCAGAGGAAAACAGCACTATTAGCCATTATCCTGGCCTCTCAAAGGCCTCCTCGCCTGCAGAAACGCCGCATGGTGCAGCAGGCATGCCTGCCACAGCTCCCAGACACTGCGGGCCATGGGAGGGCCAGGAGCAGCAGAGGAGGCCAGGATTCAGCCTTCTCTTGCCATCCTGGACCAGCAGATGAAATGTGGTCGAGGGCCTCCACCTTCCATAGGCACAAGCAGGTTGATGTCAGTGCTGGGAGAAGCGCCCCGAAGACAGGAGTCAGGCGATGCAGAAGAGCCCATCAGGTGGTGCAGACCACAGGATGCTCCAGCGTTAGGTCACCCACAAGAGCACGGGATGCATGGCTTGGCTGAGGTCTCAAGTTGCAGGAGTGACCCTTCAGCCAGGAGCCACTGGGCACCTGCCCTGCTGCTGGCAGGGGTCTGGTAGCCAGAATGTGGAGGAGGACAGTCACGATACTCTGGCTTCCATGGCTCCTGGCAGCTCCTCTGGAGCTGGGGGGCCTTTGCCACCCACATCAGCAAAGATCATGTCCCTTCCAGACGGCCTCAGCACCTTTCACACCTCCCTGTTGTTGGAAGACCCTGATCCTGGCTGGGCTCAGTGGAAACCAAGAGCATGGTTTCTGCTGGGGTTTTGGCAGGGGCAGCTCAAGCACCAACCCTGCCCCACTGAGCCACTCTGCACCCACAGGATCTGCCCCCACATGCACATGTTCACCAGGGCTCTCCAAAAAGCTCCAGCAGTGTTTCTGAGTTGCACAGGCAGGTGTGTGGCACAGTGGGGGCAGACCCTCCGAAGAGCCTGGAGGGGGCCTCAAGGTGACAGGCTCCTTGCAGAAGCCACTTGCTTCCTTCCAGCTCTGCAAAGGGGCACTGAGCTCCTCTGCAAACCTGCCCCTGAAGTGGCTGTCGGCGTTTCTGAGAGAGGCCTCTGTTTGCAGAACTGCTGAACTTCCCGCCCCTGAGCCTCCCAGCAGCGGGAGGGAGCCTGGAGCCGCCGGCTGCCCCCCGCCTGGCTCCCCACAGCAGCACCCAGGAGGGTGAGGTGAGCTCCCGCCCCACCCAAACCCACGCTCAGAGCCCTTGGCATGCGCACACACACGGGCACCCACACGCCAAGGAATGCACACAAAGGTGCACCAGGCTTATATACATGGATGCAGGTTTTCTGATGCTTCTCATTGGCTGGCTGGAGAGCAAAGTCGCAGCTTTGTCTGGAGCAATAAAGGCTTCCAGGCCAGGCTAGTAGTAAAAGTAGTAAACTTTAAGGGGAAAGGCTTTTCTGACTGTTTCCGCAGTGGTAGTTGCTGCTGTTGCCTGACAAAGGCTTTCCCTCTGTTCACTTTATGCACATTTGGTGCTCATTAAGCGTGTGGGGCTGCAGCTCCAAGCGCATGGGGCAGCTCTGCTCCCAAGCACTACAGACTGACCCACCCCCACCTTGCACTCCTGCTCCCATCCAGGTTCCCCTGCCTGGCAGCCAAGTGGGATCTGAGAGACCTTCCCCAAAGTGCTATGGCTTTGAATTCATTCCCATGTGCTCCCCAGGAGTGGCAAGTCCATGGAGTTATGTTTTGATAGTCCACACCTGTCCATGTTTCCCAGCAATGCCCCTTACTCTGTGCATGTAAGCAAGAAATGAATGACCACAGAAACAGAGAGGGTTTCAGGGAGATTGGGAGCAGCCTGTCCCTCTTGGAGAAGTTGGTTGCACCATTTGGACTGTCTTCTGAAGAGGTCCCACGGGCATTATGGTTGCCCTCAAATGTTTTGGGTCAAAGGAACAAATAATTGTCCTAACTTTGGCTTTCAGGGTCTACCACAGCCTCACACCATGGAGCACCCAAAGACAAGGAGAGCTTGAACTGACCTCCATAAAGTTATCAAAAGTCCATTCTTTTGGAAGTCAAGGGCTTGCATCCATTTCAAAGATTCAACAATCATTTCCAGAACAGCCTTGAGGGCAAAGCATTCACCCTCATCAGCCCCTGTGGCCTCCTACTCAGAGATGCTGGTATGGGAGGCATAGGACATGCTTGGCATGGGTCACTGGAGATAAATGTGGCAAAGATGTGTGCTCACTGCTGTCTCCTCAGAGCAAAAGTCCTCATGCCCAGGGTACTGTGCTGCTGGGGCAGCCAGGAATGGTGGTGGGAAAGGGAAGAGATGCCCAAGATGTGGCCATGTCCAGAAGGGCAAGATGAAGTCTGCCAGCTGGACCAAAGCTTTGTGAGGGATGCATGAAGGTGACAACAGAAGGTGAGATTTTGCCACCCCTAAAATACCCATCCATTACTGGGATGCCCACTATCATCAAGCAGGAGGGAGAACCACCTTCAGTGCACAGTTCATCCTCACACCTTTCACCCATCCCATTGGGTTAGTGACCTTCCACCAAGTAACAAGGAAAAGGAGGTGCTCGGTGTCCAGAGGCACCTCTCAGTTAATAAGATATCTCAAAACAACCTCTTGGGTCGCTTCTGAGAGGACAATGCTGGCATAGCTGCCATAAGGCACCAGAACAACACTGATCTAATGGGACTTCCCTCGAGCACCATGATCAGCCTCGGGCTGGGGGTGAGGATTTTGATTGGGAACAAGATCCTCAAGTTGTGACCTCCAAGGAAGGCCCTGTTTGGTCTTTCAGGTTGGTGACAGTTCCAGACACGTGTCAAAGATTTATGTATCAGAGAGGCTTCCAGGCCTTTGGTGACTCTGGGCTGGGGTTAGCCACACTTTGGCTCTCTGCCCTTCACTTGCCTTACACTGCATATCAAGGGATCCCTTGAAGGCAAAGAGGAGAGCAATCTGGATGAGCTGTCTCCCCAACCTTGATTTCAGGGAGCCAATTTGCTCACCTCCGGGTCTTGGTGAAGCAGGTGGAGGTGCAGTGCATTTGGGAGGATCAGACCAGAAAAAATGGCCACCCCTCCCATGTGGCTTTCTTTACACCACAGGCCATTGTATTTTGCCCACTTACTGCTACAATGGATGCCAAAGTAAACACCTCTTCCGGGAGGGAACCAAATCTTGATCTGAAGATAAACCCATAGAGTCTCTCATTAGCTGGTTGGTTCTGGTGATTAATCACGCTTCTTGTGGAGGAAGCCTGATCATTTCTCATGTGGGTTTACCCTGGCTTTGGAATTTGGCCTTTGGTTTGTTGCCTATATGAAAGCATTTAGCATTGAAATGGAGGTAATTAGGCTCCTGAGAGAGTTTTAATTTTAAAAACTTTAACTCCTAGTTAAGGATTTTGTCAGCATAAAGAAAAGGGTCATAGGACCTCAGATGAAGACGATGGTGGACGATTTTGTTAATGGAGCAATAAAATGATAAATCCCTCGATGTGTAAAGGTGCTAGATTAAAATGGGTGTAGAAGGAGCAATAAGGATATTTTAGCATTGCCTATTCTCCTAAGACGTTAACAAAGTCAGGCTGTATGAACACCACCTTCCTTAAGACACTCGTGAGATCAAGCACCGATAACGATGTGCTAAGTGGCCCTAATGCTTCGACTAATGCGGAACTGATATGAGTGTGAAGTTAGCCAGCAGAGCTAGGTATCCCAGGTATGTGCTGTGGGATACCTGCTGGGAGTATGTTGAGATGAATATGTACGTTTGGATTGCTGTAGGGGATCGAAGGGCGTGTCTGAGGGTTTTGTTTCCCAGGGTGAGGTCTCCCGACACCTGTGGTGCATCTTTCCTCTGCCAAGCCAGAGAGATTGGGAACACGATGAGAAAAGGCTGGAGGTTTAACTTTGTTAGAACGCGCCCCTCATGTCGGCAGCAGGCTGAGGAGTTTGTCTTGTTGGTTTCTCCTCTGTAAATGTTCAGTGTTGTCTACAACTGAAATTAGCTTTCCCGTGGCCTTAGGAAAGCACTCATACACCTCTTAATCTCTGTTTCATTTAGATAACCAGACTAGGCATGTGTGCTCTCGTTCTCTCCCATGTTCGGTCTTCCTTGCAGTGATTATTTTCTGCCTCTTCTCCCATGTTTCATCTCCATTAAAAACAAAACAAGACAAAACAAAACAAAACAGAATTGAACTGAAAATCATAGGCAGGACTTGCATCAGCCATGTCATTATTCTCCATTTAAACACCCAAAACCTGTGCTACTCCTTGTACTCCGGTATCACAGTAGGAGCTCTGGTTGAGTTGTTTGCTCTGACCATTTCCATCCTCCCACTCAGTAACTGAAGTCCTCAATTTGCTCCTTCCTCCTTGCATTTGACTTGCTAAGATGTTTTGTTTGAATGGGTTGAGTTCACCAAAGTAACAAACCACTGAGCAGGACTGTGATGTCCTTATCTCACTACCCGTCCTTCCGCCATGCGCCAGCATTATCAGCCATGAGAAGGATTCAGGAGCATCCACCTTTCTGTGGGGAAGACTCCCATGTATCAACAGAGGTCATCTATTCCTGAGGCTCACCTGCAGCTAACTCCTGTAGGAAATACTTTATCCTATTGTATCTCAGAGTTCTCAGTCAAAATGTTCACAATAACAATGTTGTGGTCACGCAGTGACCTTCGCGCACCAAACCCAAATATTGTTGCCACAAAAACTGGGCAATTCATTATTTCTATTCTGTTAGCTCCGTGTTGGTTAATGCTCAGATTCTCTTCCACTCTTTTGCATGATGCCAGGTTAACAGGTCTGATTTATCCAGTGATCTCATTTGCCTTTTAGAAATTCTGGCAAAACATTAGCATTTCTCTGATCTTCTTGCAAATAAGGATTAGTAGGGCAGGACACCTCTGCCAGCTCTCCAAGGACTCTTCTGGGCTTGTGAGTTTACTCCTGTATGTGCTCTAATATCTGTCCAAGATTCCAGTGGTCTGTATGATATCTCATCTGATACAAGTATATCCCCTCCTGGAATTACTTACTGAGCACAAAAGCTTTTACACTGTCAGTTTTACCATCTCCATGATGTTAAGTGGAGACTGTATCAATTCTGTCACTTCTTTTCTTCTCCATCTACCTGCACTTCTCTTGTTGTCCTCACCCCTGCCCAGTATGGATTCTTTTACTTGTTTTTTTTAGCATTTTTAATCAATACCTTGAGTTTCCACTTTATTGACTGATTTTTAGTGTCCTCCTTCCCTTCCAGTTGTCATCTGTAGCTCTTTGGTTTCCAATTTGCCACTGAATCAGAATGGGCTTGTAGCCAAACCCGTTTCCTCTCTGTTTGCACTGTGACCTGCCACCTATGAAAAACTCTTTCTGAAGAGCTCACAATATTTTCTTACATTTTTCCTAAATTATTCCTCCCAATCCGAATTCCTTTTCTACTGTCAGCTTTGGAAAAATTAACCCTATGGATCACCACACTTAAATGAGACAGAACAGCTTTTTTTT
>QWTY01025345.1:0-11146 GCA_008033365.1 Pseudorectes ferrugineus | reverse complement strand
AAGACTAATAGCCTCACATCTACAAATTACAGGATTTTGCCTCCCTTTTTAAAAAACTCCACTAAAGCCTCACACTAGCAGAACTTACCGTGCAAAGGTAAGCAATCACCCTGCTGTCTTAAACCTATTGAAGCCTGGATTCAACAGGCGAGAAAGTCAGGCTTTAGGGCTCCAGGTACTGGGTCAGAAAGACTGTGGCCACATGACACAAATGCTGATCTGATGTGAAGCTGATCTGCTAATGCAGATCCTTTCAGGGAGTGCTGACAGGTTAACTTCTCCTGACAGACTCAATGTGCATTCGGTGTTATTTGTCTGTGACTCTGGCTTTATACCTTAAAATATCGCCTGTCATCCCCTTGTAGCTTGCAGAAAGCTGGAATAAAATTGAAGCTGGCACAAAAGCTGTGCAGTGTGTGCTCTGGCTAACTTGGTAAGATGCGATGCTGCAAGGATGCCTGACCTAGGCCAGGTCTGTGCAGCTGGCTGATCCCAAACTGTGCACATCTGGCAGCAGCACCCACAAGAGCGGGGCTGAGGCAGCCTCAGCCCCATCAAAGGATGCTCACATTGTTAACTGAAATCATCAGAGGGGCTAGTTACATGCTCAAAGTTAATCACAAGCATAAATCTCTGTAGGATCAAGGCTGCAGAGGAAACTAAGAGAAGACACTGAAGAGGCATATGTCAAATGGGGCTGTGGTCGAGAGCTCACTGAGACTTAAACATAACATTTGAGAAAATGAGTCCATTTGTTTCAGAGGCATCCTGAACATTGGCATATAGTAATTCCGTAATGGATCCATTTAACTAGTCCTATAACTGAAATATCCTTAACAAATATATCCTATAATAGCACTTAGAGGGGAAGTGCAAGGAGAGAAATTTTAAAACATTATTGCTGAGTTCCAGTTTTGAGGGCTTTCAAAGTACCAAGGTAATTTTTCTCCAAATTTGGCTCAATATTTAACAAATTGAGTGAGATCAGGAAGTAACCTGAGGTCAACATTTTTAACCTGACTTGTTTGTTAAATTGTCGCAGCTCTGCAACAGCAACAAGAACAAGTACATGTTGTAATTCAAACAATCCCTGGAAACTTTCTAATAAAATCACTAACTGGGGAGCAAGACTGAAACAATGGAAACAAGGAAGAAACCTTTCTGTGGGAGATGGGAAAAGCTCGCAGACCTGGGATCTGGAATCAGAAGAAAAGTCAGATTTCAGCCTTAGTTGTAGTGATTAACTACCTTAACTCTAGTAATTGTTAATGAGTGTTCAGCATGAGCCAGGCCAAATTGGCATTTGTAGAGAAGCAAGATGGTCAGGTTGCATCCAACCAGAAGCAGTCCAGAAAAGGCGGATGTAAACCATGTAGTGTGGAAGCAGCAGTCTTCAAAGAATTTCTCGCCCTCGTGGCAACCTGCACAGTGGTTGCTGGATCACTGCTGTTAAAGAGAGGTCTTCAGGTATGGTTGGGTGCCAGCTTTGATGGAAAGCAGCTCTTTGCAGCCCCCTTCTTGTCAGAGCCACCTGCACCTCTGGCCCTCCAGGATCTGAGAGCGAACACTGTCCCTCAGGTGACTGCAACAATCGCTCATCGTGGTTTAGCAGGTAGATGTTAATCGGGCTGTCCACATCACCCAGCCCTTTGCAGATCACCAGCAAGGGCTCTCTAGGCCACCGGTGGCACACAGCCCCGTTTCAGAGGCAACGTGCTATAATAATGTATCCCTAACCATGCTTTATACCAATAAGTAGGCTATAACCCTGTCAAGGTGTGCTGGTGACTCTATAAACCATGAGACCTGAATGGTCAATGGTCGAGTGGTTTAAAGCTGTCACCAGAATACTGAGATAGCCTTATAAGCCTTGTGCTGCATGGCTGGGGATACATTATTCACTATAATATATGGTAAGAAATACCTGCACAGGGTCTGAAATGAACTGCTTTAGCCACTAGCCAGCATGGCTAGTGATCAGGGAAATCCGTCAGCATTTTCATGTGCAGTGGGAGGCAAAAAGAAACAGACACTGGGGGAGGAGAACTCATTTTCTCTGTGTATAGAAATTGGGTTTGGGGCAGGGGACGGAGGTGAGCAGAACCAAGCATGGCGAAGCCTCTCACCTGCACTTTCTGCCACAGGGGAGCACCCAGGGCTGGTGGCCTTCAGAGCTGTGTGGCTCCACGTGCCTTCAGAGCCCTTCTTCTGTTTTGTGGAGAACCCAGGAGCAAGAGGGCTGTCAGTTCAGTGCTGCTCAGGGAAAGCAAGTGGGAACCTGGTGTGAGGCCCAGCCCGAAGGCAGGAGTGCGTGGGCAGTGACCAGGGATGTTGTGAGAAGGACCATGGTCTAGTCATTTGCCAGGAGCCTCTGCCTTCTGTCCTGCCTCAGTACAGTACCACAGGCATTACAGGGAGAGGTCTAACTAGGGGCAGCTGCACCCATGGGGACACTGAGGTGGGTTGCCCCATCCATGCCAAGCGTGTCTCGGGTAGCCCCAAGAGGCAGGGGATGGAGGTATCTGTACATATACATACATGCAGGCAGATGGTCCCAGGGCCAGGACACGGGGTTCTGAGAGGATATCCAGCAATTTTACCCCTTCATCCCTCCAGCCATGGCCAGGCTTGGTGTACGTGTGTGTGACTGCAGGAGCGAGGTAGGAGAGGGCAGGGGTAGGTCTGGGTGAAATGGGGTGAAGGGATGCCCCGAATCAAATGGCCAACATATGAAGAGAGCAATGAGGGCTTTGAAGGGACTCTGGAGGGGTTTACAGCTAAGCCTCTGTCACCGACAACCTTAGCAAATAAAAGATTCCCCCATCCTGAGAGCCTGTCCTGCTCCAGCTACAGGAGACAAAATCCCTGAGAGCATGCCTGTGTGAGTACCCTTTGGCGGTAGGGGGTGAGGGGGGAGAAACAAGGAGGGCTTGGGGGATTTCATTAGGAGATGGGAGGGGAGGGAGGAAACCCCTCCTCCTGAACAATACATGGAGCTAAAATTGCCTGAAGGGCTTGGCTGGCTTGTTTTATTTATTGCATATGCATATATAGATACATATATACATATGGTTATATAGGTACTTTTCTCCCCCAGGCTTTATTGGTCTTTCTCAGGAGAGGACCCAGGGCATCCTTTGCCACTGCAGCAGCTGGGAGACAATAGTGCCGCCCGGGAAGCAGGGAAGAGCCCAGCGCTTCCTGGGATCAGTAGCTGGGAGACAGGGGTCTGGGCGGAGGAATCCGGGGGCGCCGAGCACAGGGCTGGCCGCCCCCTCGGCTCACTTGTTATGTTAAGAACCCGTCGGCGGAGAAGAGGCTGTGGGGAGCAGGGAGGAGAGAGGGACAGGCTCTGAATGCGGCCGCCCCGGCATCCTTCTGTTCTCCATATGGGTACATTGTCTGTCCCCCTCCCTCCGCACTGCCTCTCCTCTCCCTACTGTGCTCACGTCAAATGTTGGTTTCCCTTTTTATTAAAACCCTCGGAGCGGACAGTGGGGTGACAGGCACCAGGAATTTGTGAAGGATGGCAGAGGAGGAGAAACAAGTTTATGTTTGTTGAGCGGAGGCTCTGTCCGTTTGTCGCCCTCCCCAATGTCCCTCACGGCCCCCCAGCTGTGTTGGACTGTGCCTGGGGACGAGCAGGGTTGGAAGCTGGGGCTCACAAGGCAGCGGGAGACACAGCGCTGGGGAGGGCACTTTCCCGGGGAAGTCTGCCCCATCCCACTCACCCCATCCCAAAACCACAGCCCTCTGTCACACCCCTGTCCCTGACAAGGTGAGGTACTGCTTCCTACCATCCCCGACCACAGGCCAAAACCCTCATCAAATAAAGGTTCCCCCTGTAACACCCATTGCCCCATCGTGCCAGTATGGGCAGGTCAGTGGGCTCTCAAGACCAGGGAGGGACTCTATGTCTCCCTCTGTCCAGCTCTGGGCAGGCCCCATAGTTTCTAGGTTCTCAATATATTTTGAATCCCAGTTTCTTCTAAAACTTGCACTGAATAAGATCTCACTTCAAGCCCATGCTTTTCTGTCCTACCTGACTTCTTTTTTTAGCAAATATTGTTTTAAAGGGCTACCGTGCCCCAGAAAATACCTCTTGTTATCTACCACCCAAAAGTAGTACAAAACACATTAGAAAGTCTCTTCTCTAATGATTTTTTATATTTGATGTCAGTTAAGATAAAACTAATGGTGTCAAGCAATATAAGGAAGGGGAAGATTAAACAAAATCTATCCTCTGCAAAAACAAAGCAATCAATATAACATTATCCTGCTGTAGTGTCTTTCAACTTGCTTTGATTTGTGGATCCCTAGAAAATCTCTCAAGAAGGCTCAGCAACCCACTAGGAAAATTCACAAGCCCTAACCACTGGAGAGCATTGGTGAAATTGCTTTTTTCACTCTCCTTGTGAGGAGTCCGTGTTCTACCAGGAATCTGCAGACCACAGGTTGAAAAATACCATTCTACAGGATGCCAGTTCAAATGTAACTGAGACTGACTAAATAAGAACTAACTAAATATAACACTATTGTTATTGTAATACTCTCAGATCCATCTTACCCGGAGAAACCGTTTTGCCACCTCTGGGAAGCACACGCAGGAGCTTCATCACTCTGGTCCCATCTTGCAGCCTTATCTGCCGCTGATAATACCTAGTTCCTCTGTTCACCACATAAGAAAAATGCAACAGATTATAGACAGCTGAAACATTTCTGAACATGCTTTGCTCTTGCAGAAAAGGATTTTGATTTTAAAGGTACTCTCCCCTCTCCCTCAACAACCATAAAAACAAATTAATGATCAAACCCATTATTCACTTTTATTTCCTATTTTTGATGCTGCTTTGTGTCGTCTGTTTCATTTTGCATCTCTGGCTGAAGTTAAACATTTCTGGGCAGCGGAACATCACCTGTTTTTAACTGACCTAGTACAAGAAAAATAGGAAAACAGGAATAAAAATGGCTTGATATTTAGGTTACAAAATATTTTAGTTCTGTAGGCCATATACTGATACTGTCAACATAACACTCATGAGACCTTGAAAAATTCAAAGTGAGAAGTTTAAACAACTTAACAACTACAAAACTTCTTCAGAATTTCCTTTTCATGAAAGGAAATGGAAATACAGCAGTAGCTATGCTTGAAACTAGGGCAGACAGCATTCAGAAATATTGCAAAAAATGTCAAAACAGAAAAGCTGGGTTTTTTCCAAGTTGTTCTACAGATCTTTAGAGATGCTGCTCCATGAAATAACGAGTGGTTCATTCACCAACCCATCAGCTTGGGAAATATATGCAACACAAATTCATTTGTTTCCAGCTAATTGCACTTTCATTTCCTCCTCCCCTCGTTGCGAGGCTGTGCAGGCTGGGGTTCGAAGCAGTGCTTCCCAGGCTGTGTTTCATGCACCACCCCCTGTACCCAATCCTCACCACAGTGGTACCCAGCCCAGCTAGGAGGCACAGCTGCCTTCTTTGCTTGTGATGTTCTGGGAAAAAAATATTTGGAACCCACAGTTTTAGAGCAGGAAGGGACTGACAATCAGTCCTCTTATGTTTTATTTCTGGCTCCTGTCATTGGCACGCTGTACGGCTGTAGTCAAACAAATGAACTTCTCTACATCTTAGTTACCCTTTCTGTAAAATGAAGGTAATAATATTTATCCAGCTGGGATGCTGCAAGGAGTAATTAATGTGTACAAATGACTGCGAGTTCCTCTAACAAAGTGCAAATTGCATTAGTCCCCACAGAAACTGGTAATAGGTTTGTGTCTTCCTTCACTGAAAGTCTGACCTCAATCCCCTGGGGTAATCTTGAAGAAAAACTCTTCCTACTATTTGTATTACAGCAGCTCATAGGACTCCTCCAACGCCAGAATCCCCATCATGCTCAGGGCTGCACGTTCACACAGTAACATACACCCCACACTCTGAGACCTGATACGTAAACTGAGGAAAGCTGCGAGAAGGGAGGCATTAACCCTATTTCAAAGGTAAACAAACAAGGCACAGAGAGGAAGCCTTTTCCTGGTAATAAGCACCAATATAAGTCTTTTCGGAAGATTTATCTCACACTGCCTTCCTGACTCAAGCTGAATTTTCACTTTGTTTTGCTGGACATCAATCTTTCTCATTCTGGTGAGTGGCAGACCAGACGGATGGCAATGGATGGAGCTCACTTCTTATGGGATGCTCAGAGATAGCAGTGTTAGGGCAAGTCAAAGCTCGCAGAGCGAGGACATTAAGTGGCCTTGGGTAGGATAGGTGGCCACTGGTCTGGTTCTTCATCTCACGCTCTTTTGGAAACCTGGATAGATTTGATATTCTAATTTCTTAACACTTTCAGGTATCGTTCTGCTATGGAAAAAGAGAGAGCAAGAGAATCTGAGAAAGACTGGTTAAACTGGTTTAGTAAATCTTTGTGCATAAATACATGGGGAAATGTGGATCTCCAACAGCTCTTCTAGCATTTGTCATGTTCTTTTTTTTTTTGGCTGATGTAACTGTTAATTTCTTGTTGCTGCATCCATAACCTGAAGAGAGCAGTAAGTAGTTTCACTACCTGTGTATTGGAATTTTTCATTTTTGGACTGAGGAACTCACAGAATCACAGAGTGGGTGAGGTTGGAAGGGACACAGCAGGCCATCTGATCCAACCTCTCTACTCCAGCAGGTTCATCCTAGAGCACATGGCACATGGATGTTTTCAGACAGTTCTTGAATATCTCTAGTGAGGGAGACTCCACATCCTCTCTGGGCAACCTGTTTCAGTGTCTGATCACCAGCACAGTAAAGAAATTCTTCCTCACATTCAAGTGGAACTTCCTGTGAATCAGTTTCTGCCCATTGCCTCTTGACCTTTTGCTTGGTACCACAAGGAAGAAACTGGATCCATCTTCTTAACACGCTCCCTTCAGATACTTACATAAGGTAGACAATATCCAGTGCTCTTCCCTCATCCAGCCAGGTAGTTGTTTCATCATAGAAGGCAATCAGGCTGGTCAAGCATGATTTACCTTTAGTGAATCTGTGCTGACTACTCCTGATCACCTTCTTGTCATCCATGTGGATAGAGATGGCCTCCAGAATGAAGTGCTCCACCATCTTCCCAGGGACTGAGCTGCGGCTGACTGGCTGGTAGTTCCCTGAGTCTTCCTTCTTGCCCTTTTTGAAGACCAGGGTGACATTTGCTTTTGTCCAGTCCTCAGGCACCTCTCCTGATCACCACAGCCTTTCAAAGATGATCATGAGCATCATCATTATGGCATCCACCAGCTCTCTGAGCACTCATGGATACATCCCATCAGGGCCCATGGACTCATGTATGGTGCAAAACTTGATTCCATTTTTTCCCTGACATTAGAAATCAGTTTAAATTGTGCCAGGGACAATAATGGGCTGATGATCCCGTTCAGATTCTGTGTTTAGCCATAAAATAGTGTCCTGGCAAAAGCTGCATGTTTCACAGGCACTGTTGATGTTTCATGGAGGAGACCAGAGTCCGTGATTAGCTTCCTGGCCTGCTGGCCCTCAAGTACATCGCTACTAACCACCTTCTAACGCCAGTACCCAGATGGGTCAGCAGACTTTTTCGGTGAAGATACCACCACTGTTACTTCCCCTGCTCTCTGAAAGGTCCACAGGCACTTGTCGTATGGAAGTCCAACCAGCAAGGGGAGTCCCTAATTCCTAGAGGCTCCTCCTGCTGGTTTTAGCACCAGGAGGCAAGATAAGGAGGTATGGCCCATGTCATCTCACCACCAATGGGATGAGATGAAGGAAAAAACTTGGCATGGTCAAACAGCTGGGGAGATAAAGACAGGATTAAAGGCTCTGATGGTGCAAGTAATTGTTATTTCATGGAATTTAGAGGGCCGTGTTGCTGTGCACCAGTAGAAGACCTCAGCCTCTAGGGCCATTAAGCCATAGACTCCTTTAGTGGCCAAGCAAACGCATGTTGGAAAGGAGCCACCAAGCGAAAGGGCACCTGTCCTTGGGAGATCCTTCCAGAGCAGCCAGCAGAAGCTGAGAAGAACTTCCCTTCCTCCCCTTTCTTCACCTACCTGCTAAGTGCCCACACTGCACACCTCTCCGAGCTGGGGTTCCCTCTCCACTGGTCAACCTCTGGCCAGAGAACTGGGAGCTATACCATTTATAGGCGGTATCCAAAGGCGCCTTTTTGAACACTGCATGTGCAAGGAGGGGAGGAGGAGGGGAGGGGAGTGGGGGAAGAGGAGAGGTACAGACACAGCACTCCTTGGCAGTGATTTATAGACTGGGTCAGGCACAAATTGACTCGTATGCAAGAAATGTAAATGGAATCGAGACTTTTGATGGAGAAGCTCATTTTCAGACTTAAACGCTTTAGATTAAACACACTCACACACAAATGCTGGCGGGGAGGGTGTTTTATATAATTTACATTACAAATCAATTCATTATCCACAGAGGCAGGTTGCACTGATTTTCAAGGATCGGAGATTTGATGAAGAGGATTCATTTCAAGAAATAAACCTTTTAAATTAACCGCAAGATGAGGGAAATTTCTTTATTTAAAAAATGCGCCAGCCCCTTCTTTGTTTCTTTTATTATTATTAATATTATTTTCCATCCGGCTCTGGGTCATTAAGGAGGGTCCAGAAGTCACAAATTGCCTTTCTGAGGGAGGAGAGCTGAGAACTTCGAATGTCACACATTTTGTCTGGCTCCAAACCTTTCATTTATTGCAACACAATTTCTTACCTGTGGTTGGCTCCGCACACCATTGTGCGCTGTGTGCCAGGACTGATTTAGCAGGGAATGTCCTCTCCACCTTGAACTTGAGTGGAGAAAAATTCCCTGAGAGTGGATGTGGGAGAATCATGCAAGACAGACTTTCAGCAGCCTCAGAAGGGAAATGCCCCTTAATCTCTGGATGAAGTCCTCTAAAGCTTTAGCAGGGTGTGGGATTCTGGAAAACCCACCTATAACAAAGGCAGATGGCTTTGTAAGGGAACATTTGAGAAATAGGGATAAAGAAATGGAACAAAAGGAAACTCCAGAACCAAGTCCTCACATCCCATCCTGCCCTAGCGGTGTGCAGATCGCAGTGGGCAACAGCCACACTGGAGGCAAAGCAGGAGTGAAGATGATTGAAGGATGAGTAACACATTACCCTGTTCTTCCTTGGCAAGGCTGCAACGTGCCACCTTTGAGGTAGGCTCTTTCTCACTTCCTAAACCACTTAATTTGTTCCCCTCTAGTCATTCCTGGCTACAGCTCTCTCATAACTCCCAACAACTGCTCCTGTAACCTGGCTGCAAACACAGCCTCCCAGTTCCCCAGCATTCTGCCTGGAAGAGAGAGGCAAAGCAAGAGTGCTGGATGGAACACAAGCACAGCCTGTCTTTCCTGAGAATTTTTTTTTAAAAGATACTTTCCTATCCAAAACCAAATGGCTGGGCATTTTTCCTATTTGAACAAGAGTCAATCCTCTAGAAAGACAACTGCTCACCTGACTGTAGAGAACCACCTCAGTTGTGTGTGATGAACCTGGGCCAGAGGTTTGTAACAGGTGATGCCTGGGAATGGGCAGCTTTTGGGTCCTGGAAGTACCTGCATTGCTCAGGGTTCCAGCAAGCCTTCCAAGGCCTCAGTGTGGGGCCTTCCTGAAGCCATTCTCCTCGTGGGAGGATCCTGGCCACTGTGAGTCTCCATGGCTGGCACACCAGTGTCCCAGGAGGGGAAGGGCAGTGCCTGCCCCACCTGAGAGTCCCAGCACAGGGCCAGGGGAAGGCGGCAGTACCTGGGCTGGAGAAGAGCCAAAACACCGGGGTTAACAACCCTGATCTCGGGAAAAAAGAGGCACAGGATCTTTAATGACCACAAATGGCCAAGACTTTTGCTTTATATCTCTTCCAAAAAGCAATTATGCACATTTTAGCTGGGGAGCTTTTATTCTCATGCAGATGGGGTAGACAGCACAGTGTCCTCTCCCAAGCACATCCAGACCTGGTCAGTACAAGTGCACAGAACAATAGAAGACATGTTTGACCTTCACAACTTTCCTTTACAGACCAGCAAGCTAAAACCCTGAAGGAATTTTCCTGAGTGAGTTTGTCCAAAGCAACATTCACCACCTCATTCAATATTTGCCTGCAAAAAAAATGCCAATTATTAAGAGACAGTCCTGGCTGGGCATCAATAGGCAGCCAGGTGTGAGAAGTTGAAGAGAAATACATCTCATTAATGTGGAATTGTTTTTAGGTTAATAATCTTGCGTTAATTTTCCTTTAAAATATTGTCTTTGACCGTTAAACGCTCGCACTGTTATAAAAAGAACGTAATAAATGATCTTGAAGCAAATTCTCCTGCCAAATGTCATAATTTATTTGCATAATTAGCTCTTAATTTTAATTCAATATGCAAATCCACGCTTCCTTTAAATTGCAGCAGCCTGTTTCCCGGCCCTGGCTGCCATGAATTTATTGTGAGGCGGCTGTTTGAAAAGGCAGCTTCACTGCCTTCTGGGGATGGCTGCCTGGGGGAGGGGGTGCCCACCGCCAATTCCAGTCACTTTTTGTTTGGGTTTTGTTTTGGTTCGCTTCTTATTAAGTTGGACCCCAGCCTGCTTCAATCCCTGAGCGTCCCCATTTTCCTCCCAACAAGTCCTGTTTCCCTTTGTCTTCCTTCTGCATTCTCTCTTTTTTTTTCTTTTCTTCTTTGGAGAAGACAATGTTGATCCTCCATGTTCCCATCCCCTTGCACCTCCATGAAAGGCTCTGGCTGAAGGCAGCCTGGCAACTGCTCTGCTCTCTTCCCCTCTTCAGCTCTTTTTCCCCAGCCCTTCCTTGCTGCACAACAGCACCTTGCTCAATGCCTTTTTCCAGTGCCCTCCTCCTCATGGAGGAAGGTGAGGGGGAAACGCTTGGCTTCCTTGTGTGGTTTTATCCTCAAGTCCCCATCCATGGCCAGAGCAGCTGCAGATCACCAGAATCCCATGTCACCTCCATGCCACACTGGACTGTGCTCCACACTGAGCTATCCTGAACCACTGGGCTCATGGCAGGGGACCCGCGATGGGGCGGTCGTGGCTGTTCCCCTACAGAGTCATGTGTTGGCTGCAGAGCCAGAACCACACCCGAGCAGGGATGCTCCCCTG
>QWTY01025341.1:0-15775 GCA_008033365.1 Pseudorectes ferrugineus | reverse complement strand
TTCAAACACAAACATCCTCCTGTAACACTGCTTTCTCCAGCTGGATGGTTTTGTAGGTGACCAAGGTTAAAAAGTGAGACTTCCATGTCCTCACAACTGGGTCAGTCAGGTAGGACTGCCACTGGCACTAAAAGTCCAGGGTACTTTCTCCTTCACTGACAGTTTTAGCATTTTGGGGTTTCATCCCATGCTTAAAAGAAATCAAATTTCAAAATACTAAGTCTTCCACACCACAAATATCCTTACAGAAAACTCTAAATTATATAACACTGTAGAAATGCAGCTGACGTTGCTTGGAAATGGAGCCTCACACCATGTTAGACATTCATATTTTCATTTCATATTTTCTACCCTACAATCATATATTATTCCCCATTTTCTAGATATACAGTTAATTCATTCTACCAGTACTCCTCTGATACTATTAAGACTAAGGCTTTTTTCTGTAGGATAGATTTTCGTGTCTTGAACATATCCATGCTGGGGATTCAGAGTCAATAAAGCCTTACTTAAATGCCTGTTTAGCTTGTGACCACAGCCATAATAATAAGAGAAGAGGTGACTCTATCAGGAAATCCTCAGTATCATGTACTTTTGCAATTAAAATCAGTCATTTAGAAATATTAATAGAAGTCTTGAAGATATACTAATGGTGCTTTTTTTTTTTTTAAATGGCATAATTTTCATGAACGAGTATTCCTGCCAAAAATATTGGAAAGGTTTTTTTTGAAGCCTGCATTGTTTCCTGACAGCTCATCTGCTGGCTCTGGAGCCTCTGTGTTCTCAGACAAACTTATAACCATGATCACATCAATGTTAGGGATGCCAAGGTTTTGATACTATTAGGAGGCTGGAGCTGCAGTGCCACTGAGGGGTCTCAGGGTCCACAGTGAGCTGCAGAACATCTGTAATAGAGTTGAAACTAGGGATCCTAGGATTTTGATACTTTCCACACCTTAGCTGGCAGCCTAGAAAACCATTAGATTCATAAATTGAATTTGAACCCCCATCATGTTAGAAACTTCTGTTCCCATTGCAAGATCCTTCATCTCTGGCTTTTCAGTTTTAAGGTCACTTATTCAGGCAGGACTCCAAAGCAGTGGGAGATCTGAGGGACACCAATTGTTCCTGGTTTCTTTTGGGAAAAAGATTTAAAAAACAAAAATATATTACATTTTTCTATACGACTCAGACATTCCTGTTCTGAAGAGACTATAACAGTTTCAAGAAAATTATATGTATATGTTTCTAATTAAAATAATTTCCTAAGGTCAAGAAATGCTAGTTGGCTTCTTCATGGCTTATATGTTTTAGACCTCAGGGGAGTCTTCAGATTTTTGGGGTTTTGTTTGCTTGGTTGGTTGTGAGTTTGTGTTTATTTAGAGGGTTTCTTTGTTTGTTTTGGTTTAATTTTCTTTGTGCGTGTTTATTTGGTTGGTTGGTTTCTTTTGCTTCATTGTTTTTGTTTCATTTTGTTTTGCTTCTGTCATTGAGTAAAAATTTAAAATTAGCCAAGCCTACAAAAGCAGATGCATTGATACCCTTAGGTACCCAAATTGGACATGCTGAGTCCCAGTGGGTTACATAATTTTAGGTTGGAATCACTCATGTGGTTCCACAACAAAAACAGGTACTTAGAGCAGTTAAAAATCAGATACACAAATAAAACTAACGACTGGAAAACTCACAGGAGATATCTTTTGACTAGTGGAAATACAAATTATTTCCACTAGAAAAATACATGGGTTTTTAACAAATGATGATTAGCTAAAGTGTAAATATTAGGTAGAAGAGCAAGGTGGTACATTTTCACTCTAATTCTCACTACTTTTAACACATTAAAGACTACCTGTCTACAGATTATACTCATTTACATAAGTGCCTTTGAAGGACTTTTTAGATCTTATTTCATTGATCATGTTTGGCTTTTTCAGACTCAGTAGGCTAACCTACACATATTTATAACTGGCAGTAAATGCAGAGATTTGTATTTAGCCAGCCATTCATTTCTGGGGATTTGGTCAAACCAGAGTTCATACTTTCAGACATTCCCTTAAGACTATAATATGATCACCCTTCAAAACCAGGGGATTTAGGAGACTTGGTGATTTAAGAGCCTTACTGCTAGTTTATAGGAATACAATTAGCATCTGCAAGGAATGCTAATTTTACTGAGTACTTTCATGCTAGGAATCTGTAAGACCAAATTCAGTGTAATAATCACTATATTTTTACATTGGTTCTAACTAATGGATTTAAAACTGTTCCTTTCTAGTACACTTCCCCAAGTGCTGTCTAAATCAACAGAAAATTTCAGTATAATCTCACAGTAATGTTCAGTTATCCTTTGATTTAGGCAAATATCTAAATTCAGGAAGTCATTGACATAATTAACTTTATTTGTGAGTACTCACCAAGACAGAGGTCTCAGGTCCTGCTGCAAGCTGATCTATTAAAAGAAAAAAGTTCATTAAATTCGGCATTTAATCTCAGATTTTATTGATTCAGCCTGGAAAATCTGTACAAATAATCAGGTGGAAATAAATTCCTTTGTTCCTCACATTTCTGACTACATTAGACTTTCTTATTATTATAATGCCATGACATAGTTTGGTTGCCAATATCTCCAGTTAAAATGTATCCCTACCTTGATATTAAGTAGATTTAATTTCTTTGTCAAGGCACAAAGATTAGCAATGTTTTCATACTGTTTTGTATTGTTTTCAAGTGGATAGGGGTGGCTTCTCAGATTTCAACATCTTCTGGAGAATATCCAAGGCCAGTCATAAACTAGAAGATTATATGAATTCCATAAATTATTAAGGGTCATCATTGGCCAACCTTTCTTCTCATTTCCTTTTGAGAGGAATAATTACTTTGTAATGAAAAACTTTCAAAAGTACAGGAATATGAAGAATAGGCAGCCCAAATCTGTTTAATAAAGACAGATTAAAGTCCAGCTACACTGTAGTTTATGGGACAAACTGAATAGTATTGGATAAGCATTTATATAAACAACAGTCAAGCATAGCAAATAACACAATTTCTCAAAATTTCAATTTGTTTACCATTAGTTCATACTTATGTTAAACATGAAGTACCTTAAAAAATATAAAAGTGATATGAAATGATGCCTGCAGCAGTATGACCAAACTTCTGCCAGTCAAAGTTGGCCTTCTAGGAGTATGGCTTGTCTATTTTGCAGTATCTAACACAAAAAGAAAGCAAAAAGCAAACTCCAGCCAAAACTCTCTATAAGAAGCAATAGACCTTTCTACTTTATTTGGGCTGCTAGCTAGGTGATCCAGTAGTCCTGAATTCATTTGACAACTTCTGTAGACAAAGCAGACAGCAAAACAGGAGTTATCAGCTAAGTCAAATTTTGAAAAGTTCCTGGCAAGACAGAGTAGAAGGAAGCCCTCATGAGATGTAACTCAACATGGCTCAGTTGAAATCAGCAGTTGAAAAACTTTATAGCTTGGCGAAGATTTAAAACAAATGTCTCAGAACCCATGCAGCCTTTATGAAGACTCTAATAATGTAAACTTTCCATTTAAAACCTAATATCACAGAATCACAGAATATGCTGTGTTGAAAGGGACCCACAAGGATTATCAAGTCCAAGTCCCACCCTGCACCAAGAGTCACACCATGTGCCTGAGAGCATTGTCCAAACACTCCTTGAGCTCTGTCAGGCTGGTGCTGTGATCACATCCCTGGGGAGCCTGTTCCAGTGCCCAACCACCCTCTGGGGGAAAAACCCTTTCCTAATATCCAGGCTAAACCTCCCTAACACAATTCATACCAGTCCCTCAGGTCCTGTCATGTGGGTCTGTATAAAACTGTTTAGCTCCTGTTTTTTCCAGACATGACAAACAGCTGCTGCACTTTTGTGGTCATTTGAAAGCGCTGAAGAGTCACCCATTCTAATTATGAAATTGCTGTTGTTATTTTATAACTATATCTTGACACAGAGGCACACTGCAGGCTGTGCCATTGTATCAGTTCAGTCCTCTCTTGCCAGATTGCATTTCATCAATGTAACATGTAAGTTACAGTGGCTTGCAGCCTGCTCCTAGCGGTGTGTGTGAAAGTCTGTGGGAAATGAATGGGGTTTCCTGGGCTTTGAAGGGATGAGCAGAACAGTACGGAGTGGTGTCCTACTGTAAAAGGAAAAAAAAAAAAAGAAGATTTAAAAATACATATTCTATTTCTTGTAGTTTTTATTTCCTCAGTTCTGACATTGGTAATATTCTTCAGGAAACTAAGTGATGTCATTTCCTTTCTACAGGCAAGTTACATAAATGCTGGAATATAGCCACTTCAAACAGTGTTCAAACAGATGGCTGTGTGTATAAGTGCCAGAAAAGTGAGAGCAGCCACTTGCAGTAAAAAATTTTACCCCACACATGGTATAATGTTTATTTTATAACCTCTCTCATGGACTTACATGGCTCATTTTTCTAATTTTTCCAGGCACAAATCCCTTTGGAAGTAGCTGCAGAATACCAATGTAAAATAAATTAAAATTATATAAATAAAATAACTTGGGCAGAACAAAGCTTAATGTCTCAATAGATACCAGCCACAACAAAGAATAGAACACAGACCAATCTCAATATCAAACATTTCATTTGTTTAGTTACTCCAGGACTGAATTTTGAGTACGAAACCAGTGAGACTCAAGAAAATCCAATTTGGTTCAAAGTATTCATAAAGCTTGGTAAGGAACTTTAACTAGAGGTGTGACAGCCAAATCCCTTGAACGTGAACCCATATTTATTGCAAAAAAAGAAAACCTGTCCGTAAGGCAATGACCTAAAGCCAGATGCTGTACTCAGCACACACAGTGAGGAGGAGCAAACAGCATTTCGGTTCTTGGAAACACAGCCATAAGGACAAAATCCAGTACTACATGACTAACCTTCCCAGAAAAGCTCTCACACAACTGTGAGCACATGGGAACAAGAGTGGTACATATCAGAAAGGAGAAGGGAGACAGCACAAAGGAAGGGACCATCCTCCAGGACACACTGCAACCCACCCCAGGAGACCTGCAGGCAGTGCAGCTGCTGGAGGTAATTCTGCTTCTGCCTTTCTTTCACATGTCCCTCCTTACATTTTGCAATGGTGGGATTCAGAATAAGGCAATACCAGTGAGTCAGCTGCAGCATCTTACAGAGTCAGAAAGAGAATCAAGGGCACCCTGAAAGTACAGACCTAACATGAAGAAATCAGAGAGGCTACCTCCTGGTATTATAAAATGCCACAATTCTTTCCAGCACCAAAATCTTCTGACTCGATAAAACCATGCACTGAAAACCATGGGTAAGATGTTTTTAGAGGAGTTTGAAATTGTTCTGACTCTGTTAAAATCTAACACAATGGGAGAAGTCCCTGACTTCAAAAGGAGTGGCAGAAAGCCAAAGCACAGCCCTTCTGAAGTTTCTATCCAGGCAGCTTTGGGGCTACTTTCTTTTGTGCCTGCATTATGGGCGAAAGCTTTGTCCTGGCTCCAGAACTGTGCCTGCAGTGCCATACTTCTGCCATGTGAAGATTCAGTTCTTGAATGTGGCAGACTGATTTTTCTCAGGTGGGAAAATCAGTGGCAAAGAGATCTGGAAATATATTTGCAGTT
Source organism: Pseudorectes ferrugineus (assembly GCA_008033365.1). Classification (NCBI taxonomy): domain Eukaryota; kingdom Metazoa; phylum Chordata; class Aves; order Passeriformes; genus Pseudorectes; species Pseudorectes ferrugineus. The sequence goes on along the minus strand of QWTY01025341.1, from coordinate 10,137 downwards.
TAACTTGATTTACTCATTCACTGCAGCCTGGTAGTGGAGGCAACCACAAACCCATTACAGGCAATTTCCTTTTCCAAAGGTTTCCACTCACAGCAGTGTTCAGTTCCCAGGAAGGTTTTCTATCTCAGCAGTCTCTTCCAAATGCAGGGAATAAAGTAAAAAAAAAAAGTTATTGTGGATGCCACAACTTATTTCAAGGACCTTTGCATAACAAAACAATACAGCTTATCTTCAGAGCAGATAGGGGCACTGCCATTCGAATTCCTGGTAGCAATGATAACAAATTAAGTCTCATGATATTGTCTAGTATCATATTAAGCTTGTTGGACAAGGGTCACTGAAGTTTCCAGGGAGTTGTGATTGAAGGCAGAGATGTTTCATTCCCCCTGCTTTACAATGTCTTACATCTGAGACCTATTTTCTGGGATGCTTTACTCTGTTTCAGAGGTTATTAGAAAAGCAGCATTTGCAATGTTAGAATCCTTCCCCACAGATCCTGCATGACTTGCTAGCACAGTACTTCTATGGCATGAGGTTGTAGTCCGTCACTCCTATAAAAGTCACAAACTTGCTAGCCTGCTAAGAACATAATTGTGGGATTCTGTAAAACAGCACCACAACTGTCACAACCTACTATGTAACTCAGTTCTTGATTCAAACACTACAATAACAAAGACCACTCTATACCACAGCAGCAAGAGTCACCAGCCTTACTTAAAAAGGTAACAATCCATATTTAATGCTTCAATACGATTTTTTGTCTCCTTGCATTACAGCCACATAAAAAGAGAAATATGTATCTGTACTTCTTGAGTACAGATACATCGACAAAACAAAGTCTCAGACTTTAGTTGTCCATCTTCTTATGGGACAGAAAAAGTTGGACAGAGGTCTGAAATTGTGCCATAACACCCAACTGTATGAAAGAGGCTACACAAGATCAGGATGTCCTTTTAATTATTTGCAGTACTGATCAAAGCTAGTAGCATGGTGTAAAATACCCTGCACAGGCCACAGTTTCATGCTCAGAGGACTGTCAAAGCAGATGAGAGGAAGGGAAAGACTATAGGGGTTGCAGAGTCCTCCATCATCCTCTAATTCTGTCCCCAGAGAAGGACGCCTTGTAACAGTCTGCTCTAGGAACACCCATGGAACAGCAAAATCCAGTGTTATCTCTTGCTATGGCTGCCAAAGCCAAAATTTAATCTGAGGTATTTGTTCAGTCTGTCTTATCATTCAGCAGTGTGAAGGAAGATCTGCTCACTCTGGGGTCATTCTGTTCTCACTGTGCAACAGGGACAAGGAATCATTTGGGAGAAGGTACAAACAGGTGCTGGAAAATGGCAGCTCATTTGTGTTTCCCATCTGCAGCACTGTCTTTTTTCATCTCCAAGGAGACTGATCGACCCTCTCTGCCAATGCACCAGAGGCACAGAAATCCGCTGCCGTGAAACCTCGACTCAGAACTCCTCGATACAACTTGAACTGTTAAAGAGCCAAGGATCAATACACTCTGCTGAGGAAACAGAACCAAACACACCAACTATTGCTGCAATCAAACCACGACTTTTTTTACTACTATTACAAGTTCTTTACTTAAGGTCTTTTGACTGTTTGGAATGTAAAACGTTCTGCATTCAGGATGTTTCTCCCCTGTATTTTGTATGTATTTGATTGCAAAAAACAGTTTAGAGAGCCTATTACCTTAAGGTAGAGTTGTGTCCTCAGATGTTTTTATGCTTCTCTTGGGCTCTGCTGCCTGAACTCCACCAAATAGTCTAATAAGTTCCATATGCCCATTTTTTTGAAGAGCACATTTTCAAAGCAGCAAATGTTTTGACGGATTGGCTCACAGAGAGCCTGAATGCTGTTATACACATCGTTTAGCATTCCACAAGGCCCCCACTGTTAAATTCTGGGAATGTGGCCAGAGTGACCTACCTAATACTGCACTAACTAGCTTAAAAAAAAAAAAAAAAAAAAAGAAAAAAAAGAAAAAAAAAGAAAATAAGACATTCTTAACCATTGTGCTTTACTAAAGCATATTTGGAATTTGAATGTGTATTTGCTGCCCTGGTAATTTGTGTTTGAGGTGTGTGGGAATTAGGCTGACACATATCTGGACTCACAGAAAGAATGTTTTGCATAAAACTAAAAAGATATTTTTAAAGTAGCTCACACATATCATCTAGAGCAGAAGCTGGGGCCCCCGTCTTGCAAGAAGTTAAACACCACCTGAGTGGCTGAGCCTCCCACACACAGTGAGTCCAGGCAAACACGAACCTGTCCAACACTATCTAGAGAAAAAAACAATTCGTTAGAGTGCTCGACACTTCATTCAGAGCAAAAACAAATATATATGTGCATGCATCAAACACATATTTCCTGTAATTAAACCATATATTATGAGTGCATACAGGATTGGAAAAAAACCACTAACATTTATTTTGGTTAAGGAAATGTTCTAATATTTTTTCAAAGACAACAAACCCCCGTTTTGATTTTTCCATCTCCTTTTACTAGTGGAAACTTTGTGTTTCTCTCTTCATATACTACTCTCAGGTCAAAACATTCTGGAAAGCAGGTGTGGTTCTGCTATTTTTTTTACCTGTTAAAGACAAGACACTTGAGCAGACTGAGAAACAAATGACCAGTTTAGTACTGCAGCCAATGGTGAAGCCAAATGTTGCTTACTTCTTCTTCAGGCAGAAAGAAATAAAGAAAGGAACTACAGTGCATTTGTTTATTTGGAAGGGGAAACTTCCTGACCTAGCACACTTATTCTGTGTATATAACCCCGACAAAATTCAGTATCTAATATTAAGCCAAAGAGAGAGAAAACAGTGAGGAGGACAGATATATGGGTGAAATATATTCTATGTCTCTGCACACATGATGAAAGGCAAGGCAGGGTTCATGACTCAGGAGGGTTCATCAAGAACTAAATTTCGGAGCAGGAGTTATTAGACATATTCAGTAGCTGGTGTGGAAATCAGATATGAAGATATCACAGGCCATATATGACGTAATTTCTTTCACCCAAACCACTTGGATTGCAAACACAGTAAGAATGTAGTGTATTGCATATATTTGTGTGCAAGTGTGAGTATGTAACAGCAACAATTTAATGCAGGAATATATGTACCTGCAACAGTAAACTGGATTTCAAAATCTATGCCACTGTTTCACCATTATATTAGTGTCACGCCTCTAGGCTTACTTGTTGAAGACAGTTTTCATTAATGTAATGCTTGGTCCAAAAAGATGTGCTACAGGAAGGAAATAATACCTTGTAGACTGAATGGCTCACACAAAATCTGGTAATATTTTATGGGCTGATCCTAATATCTGCTCCGCTTCAAATACAGATTTCTGTTGTCACCAGCAGCTATGCTGACCTGTTACCCCAGAGTGTGGAATGCTGATAGCTCTGCCTGTCATCAAGATGCAGAAGGACTAGAAAAAAAATGAGACCTTTGCAAGCTCCTAGCAGTCTATAATGACAAATAGAACTTGTCTGGGACATGCTGTCAAAAATAAGACACCAGCTCTGGACAAAGATCAGTGGGGGATGTAAGTATTTCTGCTAAAGTGCAAAGGTATAAATGATGTTGAAACGATATATTTAAATACACACAACACCTACAAACTGGAAGAGGGAAAAATGAGCAAAACCAGTTAATTTACAGTCCAACAACTTTTTGTTTGTAAGATCTTCTTTACATTCTGCATACTACCTTGCAGTGCCTTATAGAATTTAGTGTGTGGTGAGAAAGGACAAAGTCAAACTTTTATCTGTTAAAAGACAAAGTCTTTGTCATCACTGCTGATGTAAAAATACTCCTATCCTTCCCATACATTTCTCATTCCCACCCTTTGCCACTCTCCTCAGTTGTGCTGGCACAGCTGTTTGTGCAGCACTGCCATAAGGCACTGTGAAACAGCTTGTAAACAGATCTCATTTTAGAAACACTCCCAAAAAACTGTTTTCTGAAGCTGATGAAGTCCTCAGTCTGATTCATCAACAGCTGCACAAACCACTGTGTTGGAACATATGAAGGGGTGATGCATTAACTGGTATAATTAAACCAGTATAATTGCCAAAGACTTCATCTTCTGAAGTCACAACCTGCTTTCTATGTGTATTATAAGTTTTTTTCTCCTAAGAAATTTATTAGTATGTCTCCTTTGAGAACTGTCTGGAAATTACTAAACCAAAATATAGAGCATTCTACATTTATGCAACAACCATTTTACTGTCATGTATTGCTTTCTAGAAAGTCCAAAGACACAGCTCCTGTTGCAGCAGAAACCCAGGGTTCAGAAAGGAGACCTCCTCTGAATCGCTGATCACCAAGGGATGCAATGTAGAGCAAATTTTTCAATGTCAAGAAAAATAAATGTAGGGATTATTTTAGAATTAAATTCAGGATGAAACAATGGTACTGGATTGCTCTGACCTCATTAAGCCAAATGAGTGGCAAACACTGATTTTCAGTTGGTTCTGTTGCTCCTGCTGCCATCACCCCTTCAGAATTATTCTGCTTAGAAAAGTTTAAGGAATAACTTTTAAATTATTGTTGAATATGTTCTGCATTTTGTCAGAACACTTTTTTGTAGAAGAAAAAGAAAATCTCAACAGTGTATTTAAACAATCTACATTTCAAAAGCAAGCATTGCCACAAGAAACTTTTTACTCATCCAAATGATGATGTGATCCCAAATTGTTTGGATTTAGATTTAGATTTTGGATTTAATTTTAGATTTTGGATGTTCTACTGTTAGACACAGTGGAAAGAAGCTTAATGACATGGTTTTTTTGTTCAACCATCTACTCACTCATGTATAGCAATGAGTATTTTTTAGATCACCCCTTAAAAGGCAGTTTTCTATAGAGAGAAGATCAAAACAAAGTTATTCTTATGTAATTACAGAAAAGACTTAGAATGTTGTTTTCATGCATACAGACTGCAAACACAGAGTTCTGTATTTCAGATTTCTGGATGTGGCTTCAGCAGACCTCTCACTTTAAAATACTTCTTTATTTAAAGCACTTTAAAATACTTGTTTATTTAAAGTCCTGCATGCCACTGCTTGATGGTTTTTTCATTGTATTTTGGATTCAGTAACCAGAGGTCTCCTTAATCATTGAGAGACCTTGAAAAGCCACAGATTATGGTGTGTGATAATCCTGAGATTCATGGACTGCCTCACGATGAAACCCCCAGGATCCCACACTGTCCCAGCTCTTACTGAGGCTTGGGATTTTCCTTGTTACCTCATCTTTGGCCAAAGTCAAAGTCTTCCCAGCACTAAGACAATTGAAGAAAAGAAGATAATTCTCCACTGAATATGAACAATGTCCATAGGTCACATAACATAATGTAAGGGGCAGTTTATGACAATCTGCTGTGGGGTCATACATCCTGTGAGAAAAATTTCAACATGGAATATACTTTGCCTAAGTCCAGTATTGACTTTTTCAGGCTGGTCATCAAGTTAGTCCTCTACAACAGGCCCTCCTAAGAGGTGGAAGCAGGGGCAGGATTGTGATTTACATACATACTGCTGTCCATCAGGGTTCTATCAGTAAAGGGTCAGCTAAGGGTCAGCTAAGACCCTCAGCTCTGCTGTGCTCTAGATTGCTACTTATTTTGGGACTTCAAGCAGGTTCATGGTTATGTGGTTGGCACTAGCCCTCTATGGTCCATGCTCTCAGTTTTGCTCAACATAGGTGAAAATGTGGTGCAAGTTTAGTAACCATGCATGAAAGAGTGCAAGATGAAACATTTCCTTTTTTAAAAACGAAATTAACTCATGATGCAAAAGTGTAATTAGGATACATTTGGGTATTAGTCCAGGACATGTATGGAGCAATTATCTGTTTAAAGAAACAAACCTGACAAGGTATTTTGTTGTAAAATCTACAGGACTTAATTATACCGTAGCAAAGCCCATTATTCCTTCAGCAAATGCTGTTGCCGTTCTAGGAAGCCCGCATCACCTTTGCAGTTATTTGGAATAAGCCATAACATTTATTAAGAGCCACTGGGCTACTGAGAAGTAACACTTAAATCTTCACCATCTCCTCAGTCTGGTACCAAATATTTCCTCTTAAAATAATTTCAGACATTAATTTGAACTTGTATGGGTGTTTAAAATGTCATTTGCATGTAGAAAGAATGGCATATTTTTAAATATCCTGTACAGCAAAGAAGAGAACCTGCAAGAAAAAAGTAAGCAGGATCTGTGTCCTCTGTGACCTGGTTTATCAGGGTGTTCACTTAGTCAAAATTTAATGTAAATAATGGTGGCTTCCTCTTGTTGACAGTCTGAGTCATTTTGCTTGACCAGCATTAATATGGAAAAGGGTGAGAGAAAGATTAAATGATCAGGCTACAAAGGAAAATTATGTGCAATATGGCAGCACAGCAAGAACTTATCAGGGATAGTATTTGCTTATTTCTTGAGTCTATTTAGCACTGATGTGATCTTGGAAACAAAATCACCTGGAGTTAGACACACTTCACTCAGCTGCCAGTCCATTACATTGCCACATGGTGATTCCAGCTGGGAGATCTTTTTGAAGTGCAGGGAACTGGGATGAGGAGATGAGGACCACACTAACCAAGTCTTTCGGGAGGGCCTTCAAGCAGGGCAATCTGTGGCTGAAGGAGCTGGGATAGCAGGACAAGCTGGTGGACCCTGAAGGGGAGGTTGATGGCTTATTGTCCCTCTGCCTGGAAGCCCAGAACTTCAGAGGGCAACAGCAAGGAAAACTGTTTTCCTCTGTGCACCAGGACGGACTCATTCCTGGGAGGAGTCAGGTTAGCAAGGCTGACCCACACACAGTCATTTGCAGTCATGCAAACTTCATCCTGGAGGCTTTGATTTTTATAAGATGCAGACACTGGTCTTAAGCCAGTTTCAAGTGCAGCATAATACTTCATTGCCCCACTGCAGGGTCACAGTCAATCACAGTACCTAAATTTTTATAAGCCTGAAACACTCACAGTTTGTCTTTATACCAGAGGTGACACTGCTTAATTTTGCCGTAGCAGCAAGACACAGCCAAGGCAAGGGATCTTTGGCACGGAGGGACAACTGGTATGTGGTGAGTTCCAATGAGAAAAATGGTCTAGAAGGGATCGATATTATTGCAGAGACTGTCAAAACCTGAAGCCCCCTCCCCTGCCATGACATCCTTCTGCCTGCGTGCTCCTGCTTCTGCTTTTGAATTATAAAGTAAACTAAGATAATTAAAGGAAACTAGGATATGGAGGAAAATATTTTCCCAGACATAGGAAAAGTACTACGCTTATCCAAAAAATCTCCTCAGATCTACATAAACAAATATGAACATGTTCTCTTTCATGTGTTAAATACATATCCATCAGAACTTTGCAAACCAAGGTAAGACATGCTAAGGCATCAGAGTAAAAATATAATGATCTTGTGACAGGGGCTGAGAAAAGCCTGTGCACTAGAATCCCATCCCCAGAGTCCAGGTGGCCTGAGAGCACTGACCATGCACAAGTATAACCGGCCAAGAAAAGCTTTGCACACAGGAGATCAGGACAGAGAAAAGAGTAGGCTGGTACCTGCTTAAGGAGGGAATGTGGTGAGAGAGGGTGGACTGTGAGACTGCTTTCAGACCTTGAATTCTGTCACAGTTCCTTCTCCAAGTGAGGCCTGTGGCCCTTCCAGGATCCCATGTCTCCTGGGCTCCTTCCAGCTCCTGAAGACTCTCCTAATGCCCAACTGCTGCCAGTTGCCTGGCACTTACTTCTTCTAGCCACTACCCACTGCCAGCCCCTCACCTTGGATGATGGCAATGGAAATAGACAACTCAGATAGATTTTCTGGTACTCATCACCTCCCTCCCTTAGAACATGACTATTTTTGCTGAACCCAAACACTGAGCACTGAATTAGATGACCACCACTTTCCCATTCTTTTCTCCTTCCTTGTCTTTCTCCTACTGAGGACATCACAGCCTGTTCTGATTCCAATCCACAGTACAAGCCCTACCTGTCAGAGAACCCCATGGTGAGAAAAAGTACTAAATGATATATTTTTAGGATTTCATTTGCATTTCCCAGCTGGTCATCCAACAACCATATGCCCTTGGTGCTAATAATTAAACCCCTGTATTCTTACAGCCCACCAGTGAATGCCATGGGACCCGAATAACAGAGCCAGTCACACAGCTCCGGCAAAACTTGGCAGGAATATTCAGCTGGCTCTCTTGCTTGTCTTTTCCTCCTCCGCTTCCCTGCCCTGACTCCTCTTTTGTTAGTTTTGGAGACACTCATTGACATATGTGAACATGCCACAGAAATCAATACTGAAATTCCTCAGGGTTCTGGAGGAGCTGGAAAGAACTTGTAGTAGTGCTAACATGGGCAGTGTTACCCAATTCCATCCCTGTAGGCCTAATTGCAGCAAAATATAAAGTCAGCTCTATCCAAAGGATGGGGCTTGAGCCAGAGCTATCATTCTCACTCCTCACCAGTCTCACTGTCCAATCCACCCCCAACACTGAGTCATCAAACTTGCCTTTAGCCTTCTTCACTGCTGCCAAACAAGCCAGATGTAACCAGGATGTTGCAACACTTCCAGGTCTTCATACTTCAGTCATCCAATCAGTGGAAAATGACAGGAATGAAGAGGCAATCATGCTTCCTTTTTGCTAAATAACATTCTCATTTAAAGTGACAGATACAGAAAGCAGGTACTGGTACCACCTAGTGCTGAAAAAGATTTTGAGGTTACCTCAGTGGTCTGGAACATTTGTCAGTAGGAGGAAAAGTAACTGGCCAAAATAACAAAACAAAAGTGCAGGAGGAAAGTCACTGGCCCAAGCCTCCTCTTAGATAAGTTGACAGAAAAATTTCCACTGTTTTCTGCAAGGGGAGTGTTATTACAAGAGGCATGAAATGTCTAAAACATCCTTAGATCTAAAACAAAGGAGACTTCATCATTTCTGATGAGCCAGAATAAATCCTGAGTCATGGAACACGGAGAGCAGAAAGTGTAAGTTATTTCCATTTTGTGCCTGTGAAGTGAAGTGTGAGAGCAGCCCAGGAGCCAGCAGATCTCCCTGCCATGATGGAGACAGGAAGAAGGAATGTTCAGCTTGGCAGCATGTGGTTGCCCTTGCAGTACACAGCACTCTCCCAGCACGCTGCAAGGCACACAAGCAAGCAAGTGCTTTGCTCCTCTTCCTTCCTGGCAAGAGCAGGACGCAGACATTACCTCAAGAGACGTCTCTCACAGCAGGGTGAGATCCCAGTTTAGCATGGTACTGAGGCAACAGAGGCAACCAAGAGGTTAAAGCTGGAATGCTAGCTGGATGCTCTAAAATGAGGAATAAATCCATATATTCCCCCAGGGAATATCATCATTTAATCATGCATTGATGTTCAAAGACCCAGGATTCAAAAGTCCCCAGGAGTTTCTTTTGCTCACCTGTAGTAGTGTAACTTAACAGAAGAGAAGTACAGCTACTGAAAGACTTAAGCAGATATTTTATTAAGGGAGATATCATAAGTACTTTGTTCTAATACTGAAAAAAAATTTGCATTGATATCTGCAGTCATTTCCTCTTAAAAGTAGCCATTTGCACCTTGTTATTTTGCTGCTTTTTCATGTTTGCTGATTCTGCAAGGAACTTTTAACTTTCTGTGCAGAATCCTTAAGTATTAATAAACAGCTAACATTAGAAAAACCTATCAAAAGTACAGATATTCACCTGCTATACATGTTATTTTAACAGAGTAAAAGGATTTTTATAAAATGCTTTCGCTGTCGTGGAAAGGATCCTGTGACTCAGCCAAAGGCGTGCGAGACAGGGATATTTATCTTACTTCATTTGATGTTATTCAGCCACATCATTATGCTGGCTGCTAAAAAATAACAAGAAATGTCTTAGGAGAGCTGGCATAACATGCCCTGTGGGCAGTGTTCTTCCTCCTGTCTACTGGAAAGAATCCCTGTTTAAATATTTAGAAGAACAAATCTTGTATTATTAACAGCTGTACTTAAGGTAGCCTCAAGAGAAAAGGAAAGAGCAAAAAGGGGAAAGAGATAAAAATATGGATAGAAAAAAAGATAAAAATTTAAAAATAAAACTAA
>QWTY01025338.1:0-31459 GCA_008033365.1 Pseudorectes ferrugineus | reverse complement strand
ATTTGAAAAATGTAAAAGCTAAAAGGTAGGGCATCAAGGCACAGCTGAGGAAAGAGCTGCTGTGAACATCCCAATGCAGCAACCTTGGCACAATTATTGGCTGATTTACCTCCTGGTTATCCCTCAGCCAGAGCCTGAGGAGAGGTATAATCCCTGGCCATGCTCAGGGAAATGTCATTTCTAATGTCACCTTTTCAGCAGCAGAGCCAAAATGCCTTTCATTGCCCAATAAACCCCCCAGGTGAATGCAGAGAAGAAAGGGAGCCACAATTCTGTCTCTTCCTTACTCTAAGTGATTTGTTACCTGTGAGTGCAGAACAGAGCAGGCACAGCAGGAATTAAGTGAAGGAAACATGCCCTGGGTCCCCAGAAACACTGTTTTGTTGCACTCTATTTTATATTTGTGCAAGCATCTCTTATGGTTCAGAGTAGATTTTTTACCACAAAAAGGGGAAAAGAGGCAAGACATACCTACCCAAAAATAAGCAGGAATCTCATGCAAATGCCCTTGCCTGACCTACAGCTTCAGTTTCTCTTGTTAAGGAGTCCTGTTTGAAGTGTTCCTTAGGGCAGAAACAGTGGTGTATCTATGCCTGGTGTTCAGGGTACCCATCTGTCAGGAGTGCTTTAAAACCCAAGTGGAGGATCTTTGTGGGAGCCAAGGTCTCGCTAGGCCAAGTAAGAGCTGTCAACTGGTGGCTGCTTTGTGAAGGTTTGCTTTCACTCTCTATTAACAGTTCTGGAAATTTTGGACAAATTCAATTTTCATAGATTGAAAACTTACTTCCAACCCTTCTTTTTTTTTTCATAACATACTCTATCTTCACGAAAAGTTCTCATGAAATTTTTGTCAGTCCCAAAATTAGACATTTCAGCTTGAGAGAAAGTAAGACTTTCTTATACCAGAGGACACCAGCATTTCAGATAAAAGATGTCACCATGCTCCCTGCCGCACTCAAGGATTCCACCATTCTGGAAAGAACTCTCTGCTTAAAACCTCTTCCTCCTTGGAATTTCTGCAAGATATTTTCCAATTAACAAACGTCCCTTACACAGCACTGCTTCTCTCTCATTGCCTCTTTCTACACAACCATGTTTCTGTTCACCTGCTTCCCTCTTTCTGCCTGTGCTCTCGTTTCCTGCCTTCCACTCTCCTGCCACCTGCACCATTTCATGGAAGCACTTAAATGTCTGCACGTGGCCCATTAAAGCATGTGCCACAACCAGGAGGATGTAGTGCCCAGCTGAGGGGCAGGAAAGAACCCAACCCTCATAAATGTCTCTTTGTACTCATTTCTTAGTCCCCAGGACCACCATAAGGTTCCAAACGGGTTTTGGAAGCGCATGTTGAGATCCCAAAGAAACAGCAGGGACTGTTCTTCAACATCCAGGCATTTCTCTAAGGACTTAATGAACTGAAAATTTGCACTGCTAATCAGAGTTGCTGCTTTCAATTCCACTTTCACCAAATATGATTAGTTCCTGAGAAAACTGTGTGAGAAACCAAACTTTGAAATTTTTAACCGTGTGGTTTACTCTTTCCACTATATTAAGTATGGAAATTGAGCCTTGTATGGTCCAGGCATTATTTTAAATGTACAATGGAACAACATATTTATGTACAAATTATGAAATGAAAGCCATGAGGGACCTGTCTTTTGGCAGTCTCACCCCTTTTTTAAATTGTGTTTTCTACTTTGGAGACTGCCTGGATCTGGTCACCAGAGGAGATAAATCTCCACAGCCTGCAGAAGTTAATGCCACACTCTTGGTTTAGACTTGCCTGATAATTTGGCTTTCAGCATCTACTGTGCTCACAATTAGATCATAGAACCAGAGGCTCATAGAATGGTTTCGCTGAGAAAGGACCTTAAAGCCCATCTTCTCCCACCCTCTGCCATGGGCAGGGACAACTTCCACTATCCCAGGTTGCTCCAAGACCCATCCAGCCTTTCCTTGGACACTTCCAGGGATGGGGCAGCCACAGCTACTCTGGGCAGCCTGTGCCAGAACCTCACCACCCTCTCATTAAAATAATTTTTTCTTAATGTCTAATCTAAACCTCCTCTCATTTGGAAAGATACACAGACCTACTTCCCGTATCTTGGAAAATAATGGGATTGAGTAGTTTAACAAAGGTTTGACAAGGTGGGGATTGAGAAAGGAAATGCTGAGCTTGGCATAAAAGATCATCAATATCACACCCTTTTAACATATAATTTCCCTTAAACAAGACTGACCTCCCAAGTCTGTAGAGTATTATCTGACTCAAATACACATTTGCTTGTTTTGTAATCTTCAAACATGAATAAATATTCAACATATACTCAGAAAAAAAATAATTATATAGCTAATGTAAGTCCCATTTATGGTTAGGCCACTGGCACAGAAGCAGTAGGGAGAAGCAAATGACATGCAAAATAATGCTGTGGGCAAAGCAAACTTGAGCAATTGAAAAGGGATAAAGAAAGAGGTAATTATCTAAATGGAACATAGCAGCCATTAGTCAAACATTCACAGCTTGATCTAAGCCCCACTGAAGTTAACAGACAGGTCCCCCTTGACTTCAGCAAGTTTTGAATTAAGATTTTAAACATTAGGGAGAAGAGTATTTGATGAGATTTATGTGGGTTTACTTTTTTTTTAGCATTTCACACTCAAACTCTGCAATAGAAAGGCCATGAAGTAGCAGCTCCTCTTCATTAAGCAGACAATAAAGTAGCTGGCTTCAGAAAGGCAACTGATATTTAGCAGTTATTTCAGACATATCTGGATGTACGTGAGTGCCATCTCAGTGGCACTGGGTTCCAAGTCCTTGGAAAACTGTCACAGAACTAAGATTTCATGTAGAACCCAAAGTGTGGTAATTTAAGTGATAGCTGAGAAGCTTTTCTAGACACATGCCAGAAGGGTATACTTTCTACTCTGGAACGTAGAGAAATGGGCTGATTCGCTGAAATTACATTTCCTTTCATGCTGGGATGGGTAAATAAAAGTTTGTAATCATTGACTCCTTTGGATGAAATGGGTGACCTACCAAGGTTCTGCCCAGTCTGTAGATTAAACGTGGTGGAGCACAGCTCCAGGTGTGGCTCTGCAAGGCTGCATGCATTTGCTAAGTCTTGAGAAGAAATAGAGAATATTCAGAGCAGGGCCCTGGAGACTGAATCACCTGGAGCGTTCACCAGGTACTCCCAGACTAAGAGCCAGATGGCTGCACTGCATTTTACAGTGAAAAACCGTATGTTTTATTTTAGCAACATTTATAGCAGGGACAATTGATCTATAGGGGGAAAAAAACCCACTTTAAAAGAGTTCTAATTACATGCAGCCCTGTCATGTTGCTAAATGAGGCCCACTGCTGTTTTATGAATAATTTGCAGAATTCATTGTCAGTAAATTATATTAGGAACTGGGAATAGGCTCTGAACTGCAATGCAGCAGGTTTTTCCTTCCCTCCTGCCTTCTTGTAATACATTCAGAGTATTTGCTATAACTACAGAACATAATTGAAATTATAGTCAAAGACAAGGAACTATAACATACAAACAACAGCGTTTCGTTTCCCACCAGATTGTGATTTATGCTTAAACAATAAAAGTTGCTGAGTAACCAAGAATGGAGACTCTTTCCAATCAATGAACCGAACAAAATGGTTTACGTACAGAAGGTGGTAAATGGGAATATCAAAGTTTCTTTTAAACACTTTTAGGTTGATGTCAGGAAGCCCCCAAGTGTTTCTTTTTCTCTTGAATCCAGTATCTGTAGCATATGCTGGGAGAAGAGTCACCCAAAATCCAACGCAACCACACAAGAGAATTTCTGTAATATACATGTAAGGAGGAAAACCCAAAAACAGAAGATAAGAGCAATAAACAGAGGGAAGGGGAAGGTGTCTTTGATTAGGGAGATAACACAGTCTAGACCAAAAACAACTCTGAAAACAAAATCTCTGTATTCTCTCCTTGACTCTGACCCCAGGTTGCAGTGTGAGCAAACCCCCAAATCATTTCACCTCTGTATCCTCTCTCACCTTGCTTTGCTCACAGTAACACCCCAGCCCAGCCCCAGGGCTGCTTCTGCTTTGTGTTACAGTCTGCCTAATAAAACATTCCTGCAGTGATGCCAGAACACGCCTGGAAGACTTTCTCTGACAGGATTTTCAGTAACATAAGATAGGCCTTGCCATAGTTACATGTATTTAGTACATGAGCATTCTCCAAAGAAGATGCTGGAGGATTCTTCTGGGGAAGATACTGAGGAGCAGAGGGGCAGGGACCAATCTCCTCACTCTGGTGACCAGTGACAGGATTTGAGGGAAGTCCTGAGGTTGGCCTGAAGTTGTGTCAAGGGGGTTTAGGATGGGTATCAGGAAAAGGTTCTTCCCCCCGAGGGTGATGGGACACTGAACAGGCTCCCCAGGAAATGGGAAAAGCCCCAGGGCTGCCAGAGCTCCAGGAGTGTTTGGACAATGCTCCCAGGCACAGGGTGGGATTGTTGGGCTGTCCTGTGTAGGGCCAGGGGCTGGACTCAGTGATCCTGATGGTTCCCTTCCAACTCAGCATACTCTATGAATTTTTTTATGGAAAGAAAATGTCCTCAGATACTGAGTTCACTGAAGTCCTGCCCTGCTGCATAAATCAGAGGATTACATGCACGGTCTTTTTTCTAGAGCCATTTCTGCTGAAGCCATTCTGTGCTTCCAGAGACTACAATAGGATAAATTCCAAGGTTGGATGAAATAGTCACAAAAACTGAAGAAAGCTCTTGCATTTTTAGAACAGTTAGGGAAAACCTGGAATCTGGTCATAGCATTACCTATTCTTGGCTGCTACTAGCCTTGCAGTTCCTGGGACACTTGGAAAAAGAGAGGCTTTTCAGCACACACGTGTTCTGGACAACATCAACAATTCTAACAGAGCTTGGGCCAAGCTCCCTGCTCTGCCCACTAAGTTGAGCAAGCACCTCTGGGCGAGTCACTTTGTCCACAAAATTATGGACTGTGCCTGCAGGTTGGGCACTTCTGTTGTAGAAGGTATGTTTGTCACTGAGAAATGGAGGAGGTGACAGTAGGTAACATGACAGCTGCTCTTCACTTATGCAAACATCTTTGCAGCAACCTGGGAACAGGGTGCAGGCCTCGTGTCAATCAGCTCCCCCTTTAAGACACAGACCAAAGAAATATTGTACCCCATTCTTTACTTTCCCTTTTCTTTTTTTCTTTCTTTTTTTTTTTTTTGTCTTTTGAAATCTGTACAGGGATAAGAAGCAGATTTCTACTTACATGACAATGACTGCTTGACTTCAGAACCAGTTTTGAATTTTTAGTAGTGTGCTGTTTAGTGGCTCATCCCATTTCTCCTGAAGAGCCCATTACAATGCCTGCTCTGTGGTAAATTACCTGGGAATACTCTGATCACCTGTTGCTGCTTTCCTTGATTGTCAGTAGCCTGCTGCTCTAGTCCATCAGCACAGCTCCACTGCACTCTCAAGGCTGTTATTCTCAGAGAGCTGTTTTTCTTCTGTGCAGACTATTCAGATTAAAACAGGCAATATTTTATGCGTAAAATTCTCTGTGAGGATGCATAACAAAAATCATGGCTTTTATATGATTAATAGAGCTGTCAGGACCTGTTTGAGATTTAACTTCCTTATTGTGAAAGTTTAACTTACTAGTTTCAGAATAAAAACCTACATAAATCACAATGTTATGGCAGTTGAAAGCAGGGTTGAAGTCATGTGGATTCATAGGAGCTGAGGCAAAGTATAGCCACAAAGAGTCTTTATTATACTGAAGCACCATGAAAATCACACTATTTGATATAATATATATAACCAGTGTTTGAATTTTTTAATGCTGGCTAAGCAATTTGAATCATTAATTCAGTTTAAAAAAACGTGGAACCAATGTGCCTAAATTCTCTGAATACCACTGAAGTCTCTGCCTTCATGTATATTGATCTGCTTGTAAATTAAGCAAATAATCTGAAATTTTATCAGAGTTCACAACGACTAGTTAATATTTAAGCTACAAGCATTATTTCAAAGCAGTATAAATTGATGAGATAGTTCGCAAAATATTCTAAACATCTAAAGAGGCTCATCATCCTGGTACCAACCACAATGTCCCACATTATCCAATTAAAAATGACAATGAAAATCAAGGCCATCTCCCAGAAACCCTCACTCAGTGCAGACCATTCAAGCAAGATTTACAGAGACATCACTGGACAGGAGGCAAAGGCGATGCATGAGATTTGGAAGGGCATTCACAATGTACCCGGAAAAGTGTATCTGGGAGCTACTCAAGAAACAGGAGAAAGCCTGGATTGGTTATTAACTGATGAAGAGGAGCTCAGAGTTAACCTATTTCTTATGCTTGCTTTTAGTTAAAAGATTCATTTAAATTTTTCCTGTGAATGCTCTTCTAGGTGCTGGAAACACCCGTGGTGGTAGTAGGACAGGAATAAAGCCCCTCTCTGACTTGCCACAGCTCTCAGACTGTTTCTCCCTCCGCCTCAAGGCCCTGTTCTTTGGTTTTATCTTGAGAGAAGTCAGACAAAGCTCCCCATCTGGATGGCACCAATTCTGCCATGAAAGGCATGGTGAGCTGAGCCGATGAGCTGCCTGGTGCTCAGCCCAGGTCTCCACAGCCTCTCCACCGAGGAGAGCTGCATGGAAGTGCCCACAAAGCGCTGCCCAAGCCCCCTTGCTGCAGGAAAGGAGGTCACTGTCAGTACCATCACCAGCCTTACCTGCTCTCTCCACTTGTGTGCACCAGCTTTCCCACTAGCAGAGGGTGATAAGTCATCTAACAAATCCCTGTGTTCCTTTCTTGATCCCTGTCCTGATCCAGCATTGATGTACATTATACCTTAAAACACAGGCACTGGCTCAATGAAAAAAGACTGATGTGTGTACGCAAAGAACTACCCAAAAGTGGATTGCCTGTGCTGCCTGCTTCCTCTTCCTAATTGCTGCAGTGTCTGACCATGCTAGTTGTGCCGAATACCAATAAGAATTCACCTGATTTAAACCCCAGCCAGTAATTTTTGGATCATTAAAAAACCTATTCGATCTTTTTTCTGTGTCTTAGGCAGGTTGTTTTGCCCAGAGCTGTTCTGTGAGTCATCAGGCTAAACAACTCTACCTGCATTTCCAAATGCATTCAAAAATACAAAAGCATTGTAAATCAGCAGTTCTGCCAAGAGTAATTTTTTTTAAATTTTCTAATAAATTTTTCTGGTTTTCCTAATTTTTTCTATTTATTTTTCTATGCAATATTTAGGGTAACCTGCCTGGCATATTTTGGGGGCAGGTCTCCACTACTGGGCTAGACCTAGCAGCTTTCCTCTCTTTCACATAAAGCAGATAAATGTATAAATTAAACATTTAGCTTTAACATGCCGTTGTTAGAAATATCTGCATAAGCAAGATTCAGATAATTGAAACCGCATAATAACGTTCAGCTTAATGAAATGTTGATGTTATAACTATAGAAAAACACTGCAGAGTACCCATACGACAACACTGAATAATCTCATATTATAGCATTAAAAAACATCCACTTGATTAGAGGCCAGGTTTCCAATTTCCTTGGAAACAAATTCTGTGCTCAAGAGGCTGCTTCTGCTGCTGGTTAATGAAACTGCTGCATGAACAACTGCCCACAGAACAACAGCATGGCACTAAGATTTATATATTTTTGCCAGGTACATAAAAAGTCAGTGATACCCAGCATAACACACTGTTCATACACACTCCTCTGTCCTCCTGGGAGGTGGCAGCCCTCAAACTGAACTGTGCCAGCACACTCAGACCAGCAGGGTTTGTGCCATGGCTCTTTTGTAGCACAGCACAACCACAGGCTCAGGCTTAGTCAAGGCTCCCTCCAAGCTACACAATTTGTCTTTGCAGAGCAAAAGGCAATTCTGTCTCCAAGTTCATGGCCTGAACAGAGCATGAGAGGAGAAACAGAGGCAGAGAGATGAAGTAAGTTGTTCTCAGGAGCAGCACTCTTGAGTTCAGGCCACCTGTGCCTTGTCCCCTGGCCTTCCTGCAGCATCCTGCTGCTCCCTGCCATTAACACCCGGGCAGGCAGGGCAGGCACAGTGCCTACTTGTGTCTGCAGGAGGTCACATTAGAATGGAAATGCCATATATCTCGTTTAAATAACAAAGGACTTATAAACGTCTTCTTTCTCATCTTCTTTCCTCCATAAATCAAGAACTTCTCTAAGTTCAGAGTTGTTACTGTTACAAAGCTAATCTCAAACAACTGTGAAACCACATAGCTACGATCCGAAGCAGAAATTATATGTGACCTTTGTCTGATCATTAATTTTCTCCAGCCTTCTGGTCAAACCTCCTGCTAGGATAACAACAGACAATTTGGAGGAAGAATTGACTCCCACACAGCCAGCGTGTAGGTAAGATCTCATCAGAGCATCCACAGAGCCCAAAAAAAAGCGTAGAAAAAAAATGGAACAAAGTCCTTGAGATGGCTTGTTCCTGCATATTGGCCTTATTAACATGAAGGTACATATCGTCTCAGGTAGGTAGTTTATACAGAGGTTCATTATCTTACACAGTGCTCATAACTCCTTCCACCTTAATCTTGGACTCTCCTCAGCTTTGATTCTAAAGCAGACATAAAAGTGTGTAGTGGGTATTTTTAAAATGTTTTTAAAACAGCCGCTAGCTTGACTTTCAAAGGGCTGTGTTATCTCCGGAATAAATTCAAGTCTTTTTTCCATGAAAACAACTCTGTGGAAATCAGTGGAATTGCATCCTCTTAAGACATGGGTGATTCTGTCCTCAGACCTCAGCTTTGAAGTGCAATTGCATCAGGAAAAGAGGACAGCAAGAGAAATGGTAAGAGTCCAATACCATTTCAGAAAACCTGGGGTAATCCAGGGTCTGCTTTCTAACAAGTCCTACATTTTAATAGCCAGTCTCATTAGACATCTTCATGTAGGCAGCTGAAGCCCACGTTTCTTGACCAGTTGTGGCAATCTTTCCCATCCAAGCAGTTGGCCATCTGTTGTACAACGTTTGAGCAGATCTATTGCTATACCACATACATCTTAGAGCTCAGGGAAATAAATCTTGACACCAGAATGGAGCAGTGTTCTAATGTTATTTGAAATAGTGAAAGGAGAAAAATTATATAAGAAAGATCAGTTTGGCTGAGTTGGTTTTTCTCTTTTGAAAAAGTACTGGAGTCTATACGTGAGGTAGGTCTTTTTCAAAAAGGACTTTCAAAACCAAGTCAGACTAGCTTATGGGGGAAATGTGGTTCTGAGCAAAACAAAATACATAAATAGATTGGCTAGATTTGAGAGAGTAAGGCAATAAATCAAACCCCCATAAATAGCACTCAGAGTCACGTACCATACAAAGTCACCTAAAGCAGTGCAGAAAGAAAAAACCTTTGGAAAGCATAAAACTCAGAAACCAGACAATTTCAAGAGGGCAAAGAGTGCATAATTTATAAGACAGGTGAAACTGCAGTGGTAGCAACAAAGAAGTGAAAAATAGAAAACTAAAGTTTTTCACATCAAAGTTTTCCCATAAAGTACAGTAATTCTGCTGTCATCAGAGGGTTGGAGGACACAAGCAGGACAAGTGCACAGCCCTCTGTTCTCCTGACAGCAGCTTCTGGGGGAGCTCACTGATGTAAGCACAACAGTAATGTCCAGTCTAGAAAATGACTCTCCACCAAGGTACTTTAGTCACCATTAATCTTGACATTAGCAATGTCATATTGCTCTAATCTTATCTGTCTCAAGATGTTGTACACAATTTTGCAAAAACATGGGCAAAAAGTGTTGGTGGTTTTAAAAACAGCTGAATGCATCTCACATTTTAGCTTCAGCTTGTTCCCATTTCTTCACAGCAATACACGTGACAAGTAGAAGGCACAACAAAACCCCAATCATTTCCCCCTGGGTTCATTCTTTTCCCTGTACACACATTCCCCTCTCCACACAGCCCACACAAATATTGCCTTCCAGTCTAGGGTGCAATTATTTGAAACTTCTTGCTCTGGTTGATCTGTAGCTCTTGGCATTTTCAGGCTACTTTGTCTGAATGTTTGGCATGGCTTTGAAACAGCAGTGGGACAGGGATGAGAGGCAATCATCTCAGCCTGATTCCCTCAGGCAGGGGGACAATGGGAGGAAATGGAATCAGAAAGTTCATGGTTGGAGACAAAGACAGGAAGATCACTCGCCAACTACTGTCATGGATGAAACAAACTCTACTTGGGAAAGATTGTTATTCACTCCCAGTACAAAGGCAGAGCTCCCAGCCCCTGGCCCATCACTGCCCCACAGCTCTGCCATGGCCTATTTCCAGGGCTAGGACACAAAAAGCAAAATCATTTTTCTAGGCAAATAAGCCATGGCACAAATCTCTTAAAATCGTTGGCTTAACACATACTGGATTTTGTGGTTTTTATTGTAGGCACAGTACAAGGGAGGCAGAACATTCTTCAGGAGTCCAGAGAAGTTCTTGCCCTCTCCACCCCCATTTAATAACATTCAGTGTTAGCTTGACACTGAAAATGCCAACTGAGGTGTGCACAGCAATTGCACAGTTAACTAAGTGTTAGTTTGCCTTAAAGGACACTTCTCGAGCTTATCATCTCGGGGGGAGAAAAGACCTTTTGTACTCATGGGGAAAATGGTGCTGGCTGGCTACGTAGCAATCACTGCCAGTGGGAAAAATAGTAGGAAGCCAAAGGCTATATTATCAATGGTGTATAGAGGGGAGGAAAGCACAGCCACAGCCGTGCTTGAACTGCTGTTAGTGTCTGTTTCTGGGAGAAGGTGGAGCCTGAGATTTAGCTATGACTTTACAGGATTACCTCAACTTTTATTTGCTTTTATAACACAATGCAATTCAGACAGATTATCATGAGAAGCCCCAAGCCAAGCTTTGCTGTATTTGCAAACAAGAAAATGAAGTCTGCACTGGCAGTGCTGGCTTTGGTGCTCCAAGTTTCCCTCTCAGAGCAAGGATTTCCTCCTTGCACTTCTCCCATGTGTGCCTCTGCTCCTTGCATCATTTTAAGCAGAGAGCGAGATTACAGCCTACAAGACTGCAGGAAGAGAGGTTTAGCTCAGTGTCACTGATAATTCCCATCACAATTACTGCCAGCATGAGAGGGAATAACAAACACCACTCAGCTTTTATGTCCTGTCTCCAATGGCTGTGAGCTTTAAGGTTCTGAATGTGTCATGTACCCTCCATGTGAACACCTTAATCTGACCTCTCAGCATTTTCTATATCAGGCACCTTTCCTTTCTTTCCCCCTCCCACTGCAGACTGTGATGGCTGTATTTTAGGAGACACTATGAAAAGGCCAGCTAGTTTTAGCAGCTTTGATTATAAGCAGAGCAATTTCTTCTCCTGGGCAGTGTGGTTCCTCCTGTAAACCCGGCTGAGTCACACTGTTTCCAGCAGTGATGTATTTGTTCACTTTCCTGCAGAAGAGGGGACACTGAGGAATTAAAAGAAATAGAAGTAATATCTACAGCTAGTGCCACTCCCTGGATTTTCACCCCCTCTGCCCCGCATGCTGAGCCAGCCTCTGCAACAGGAGCCACTGCTGCCAGCCAAGAGGGGAGCCAGGGCCTGAGAGGATGTCATTGCAAAGGGGCTGGCTGTGAGCTGAATGTGAAAACAGCCTGCCAGGCTGGCCCTGCTGCCATCAACCTCCATCTGAGGACAAGTGGCAGCAGTCTATATAGCAGTCAAGGAAAATTAAGAGGCAAACAACTGCCTGCGAACCTCGTTTCCTGATGTGTCACCATCAGGCAGCTTGCATTTCTGGGAAGGGCTGTTTGAAACCCAACCAAGAAGAAAGCTGTTGTCACTGGCTTTGGTGTTTTGGCTTAGCTTTGAATAAGAAGTCAAGGAAGTAGGAGCAGAATATTCAAGAAGGGAGCTACTAAATGAGACACTTGTCAAACTAAGTTAATTTCTAACCTGCCCACTTTGACAGCATCTCCTTAATCACAAACAGAACAAGGAGATGATCAGTGCCACTGAATTAACTTCTAATTTTTTCTGAAATATTTAACATAGCATTGTATAATTCTGGCTGATAAAATATGACTATGACCGAGCCTTTTGGAACACTGTGTTTCTATGTTGAGAAGCCCTAGACAAAGTATTTTTCCATGAAATATTTGTGGTGTACTGCAGGGCTGTGAGGCAGTGTTATTGCTGCTCTGAGATAGAAAACATGCAGGACAGAAACCAGCACAGCAGCATCTTAGTTAAATGCATAAAGCTTGGAAATTCTGAATGATGCCATGAATTTGTCTGTGCAGGAATCAATACATCACAGGGTCTCTCTGCCTGTGGAGCCCATCCGTGTGAGGGAGGGCTTGGCCTGCCTGAGCATGGTCACAGCACAGAGCACAAGGTATTAAGGCTCAGTGATCCTCTGGCTAACCCTCAGCACTTTATTATCAGGGATCTTGCTGGAAAACGGAAGAAACAACATTATGTCATGTAGGAGGTGCATGGAATAGAGTTGTAAGGTTTTGTAAAATCTCTATGCTGTTTACTTTTGTTTCCAATAACCTGAAATATTATTGAATTGATGAGACCTTAACGTGTTCACCTTTTGTATCTTAATTACATCCTCACTGAGGAAAAGTGCCAAGAAGCAGGAGGAGAGTGTGTGAACTGTTCAGGTTTGACAGAGTTTAAGGATTAGTTTGGGGGTACATGTCAGCCCACATATCTTAATTTGGTTGTCAAGCTCATGGTAAGAATTTTGATAACTTTTCATAGATTTCACATCAGGTGTTTTACTAACTGTTGAAGTACTGTCTGACAGGTAGATACTTGGGACAGATGCTGTAAAAACAATACATGGAGCACACCCACAGAGCTGCAGTCTCCCACACTCATTCCAGAATAGCATTTCCTTTTCCCAGGTGAGACTCTCCCGTCTCTTTTGGTGGAGACCCTTTGCACAGGTAACAGGAGGACCAAACACAGACTACTGCAACTGAGGTACTTTGAGGACTGGACTGATAACCAGGTACAGGGCTGGGATTTGATAAAGGAAGGCTTTGACAGCAAAGAACAACCTGAACAGACAAGACAAAAGGGTAGGAAAAGAGAAATGCACAAAATCTTTAACAGCAGAGAAAGGAAGACTGCTGTGTAGCCTCAAGGTTTAAACACTGCCTGAGAATTCAGTCTGCTTCAATCCATTAACAGTGTATTTCAAAGGACTGGAATAGCTTCTGACCATCAAAAGCTTTGCCGACCAGCAGTGAAAAGCCCATTCTGCACATTCTGGCACCATGAAAGAAAATGTGGAGGGAAGGAAAAAACCCCTGCCAACAGCTGTGTGTTGTCAAATCTGAAATACATTTAGTCTGGGACCATAAATTTCTCCAATACTTACATGACAGAATGCCTACCCTGATAATTGACCTTAATTCCTTATACAAAGCTTTTGAATCTTCATTTTACTTATGTACTCATTTGCACAGCTTTAAGTAACTACGAAGGGCATGGGGGAAATGTGTTGCAATGTGAGCAGGGAGAACCTGCTGGGAAGCCACCCAGCACCACTGAAAGAGGGGCAGAAGATGATCTGATACAAGGAGGCATTTTAATTCATCCTTTTCTGAAGTATATTCAATAGAACTGTCTATTAATATAAAGACCCTAATGTAATCCCACAAACATTGTGTTTTCTTGATGGCTTTTATGTATTGTAAGAAAACTGATAATGACCCTGTGGGGAAGAATAGCAAAAGAGATGGTGTCTTAGAGAGATACCTGGAGAGCAAGTAATGCCACTTTTACAGTGCAATTTGAGATGTCTATAGAGAGCAATTTGGTTCTTTCAGTGTTTCAGGCTGCTGTCCCTCAGAATGGCATAATTCTGCATTAGCAGGCTGAGGAAAATCTGTATCCTAGTGGCCAAAACAAGTTCATATACCAAAGACATCCCAGACTAATTTCTTATCCATAAAAACAAAAATACAAGCCTGCAATTACCCCCATCTCCCTGTCACAAAAGAACAAAAGTTCCTAAGCAAAGTGTCTGTATTTAAGGGCTGCTGCTGCTGCTCATTTCTGCAGCACAAAGGTGAGGAACAGAGCAAGCCTCCCCACCTCCAGGGCATTCAAAAAAGCACTAGGAAACATCTGTGTCACTACTGAAGCTGCAATCAGGAGCTGAGCTGAGTGAGTGGCTCCCCGTGTGCCCCGAGATCAGAAGCAGAGTCATTCAGAGAGCACAGACCTGGAGCCTGTGCTCCACTCGAAAGGCAGTGCCGAGAGACAGTGCCTGGCTGACACTGTTAGAGAAGGAGGGGACGTTGTCACACATGGAGGACAGTGGTAGCTTCACTACTTCCAGTTCCTGAGCTCTCCCTGCCTCTCAGGCTGTTTCTGTCCAAAGAAAACTTTGACAGTTTTGCCATATCCCACGTGTGTCCCAAAGCCATGTTTCTTCTGGACACTTCAAATTAAACAGATTGTACTAACATTACCTACATAATTTTATTATTATATAATCTTCTTATTTTCCTTGCTCTGAGTGTGCCCTTGGCATGCTGTACAGCTGCCTGCAGGTCTGAAAGGCAGTGCAATCATTTCAGTTTGTGGGTTGTGTGTCTCTGCTTTAGTGTTGCTGCATTATACAGGGGAATCCTCTCTCTCAACATCTCAGCTCCAACTCCCTGAAAAATTTGCATCTGGACTTCAAGGCCCACGTCAGTGAGGATGAAAAGTGCCCGTGTAACCAGCCTAAAACAGCCAGACCACACAGGTTGTTCTCTAGCACTGCCTACACCAACAGAAATAGTTGCAAGAAGGAACCATTGACTTTTCCCAGTTTCTTTCCTCCACCTGCACCTACGCCCTGTGCTAAAGGTCACCACAGGCACAATCAGCGATCTCACACTACCATCACCATCCTGAGCTGTGGCATCACTACAGGGGATTACCCAGAAGATCATTGGTACTGTCAGTACAGCACAGGATGCACAGGGCTGGCTGTGAAGGAGCACAAGAATGAGTTTGGATTAAGAGTTTGGAGAACCTTTTTCATATTAAAATGGAAAAAAAAAAACCAAATGAGACCTCATGCAACAGATACAGAGGTGCTAAGTAAGATAAGAATAAAATTGGGATGTACATGAAGGTAAAAAAGGAGAAGGGGACTGGAAGAGAGGTACTGATGTGCTCCTCCAACTTTTTGGGACTCCAAGGCACATTAAAAGCAAAACAAACAGGAGTGATTTTCTCCGATTGACCTTTTAGTCACAGGGACTCCAAGTATTCTCAGGAAAGAATCTGCTGGTATGACTCACAGAAAAGGAAAATCTAAATCAGGAGAGCAAAACCTGAAAACACAGAGCCAAAACAAAGTGTACTTCTGAAGGACAATATCTACTTTCTCATTTTTGCAGCCTGCACCTCTCAAAGGCCTGGCTTGGTTTCCTTTGCTTTCTTTTCTCTTTCCACCACCACTTCCAAAATTGTTTATAAGCTCGGCTCCAGCTCGCAGTGCATAGAAAGTGAATGCAAATCAAAGAACACTTTCTCAGCCTTGTTACTGACAGCTTGTGGAAGAGAAATGTCTGAGGGATCCTGGCAGGTTGGTTTGTTTGTTGCAAGTGGGTTTCATTTTCATCAGACGCCATCCCAGCTGTGGATACCCACACGTTTGAAGGGTACAAACACCATCATTCTCTAATCAGGCCCATTTATGATAAGCTACAAAAATTTCATCTAGCAATTCTTATATCAAGCCCTAAATCCTGTTTAAGCAAAAGTCTATTCTTTACATAGAGGTTGATGCATCAGTACTGACACCATGGAACTCTGCCTGAAGTACTTCTGATTCCCTTTATAAGTTCTACGTTTCACATCATGGAGGCAACCATGACAACAAACCCACTGGAAAAGCAGACTATTTTCTGTCACTAAAGAGAACTATCATTACATCTCACTCTAAGACTTGATGTAGGACTAATAGCAAGGCACTGTGGAAAACTTACATCAAAGCTGTCCTTCAAAATTCTCTTTTTTCCTACCCTGAGAAAAATTAAGCTTTAAATTCATAGTAGGTTCTTTTTCAAAGGACATAAAATGAATACACAATTCCAACGATTACTTTGCCTACTTTATATTTTTACAGTCCTTATTAGATTTCATCAATTAAAAACTAGCACTATATTTCTCATGGATTCATATAGGGGTTGCAATAAAAATAAATTTGATAATAGACTTATT
The DNA here is from genome assembly GCA_008033365.1 of Pseudorectes ferrugineus. Classification (NCBI taxonomy): domain Eukaryota; kingdom Metazoa; phylum Chordata; class Aves; order Passeriformes; genus Pseudorectes; species Pseudorectes ferrugineus. Next base: position 15,179 of record QWTY01025338.1, on the reverse strand, counting down.
TAATTCTTTTCCATGCTGCAATGTCATTGATGGGATTATGGCTCTGTCTTTTAAGGGAGTTTCATAACTGTCATTTTAGGCTCTTTCTTCACATCACAAACTGGCCTGTGGTAATGGCACTTTCAAGGTGATACTTCAGGGTTTCCCAATTTCTTGAGCTACAAGCTAATGGTTTATTTCAGGAATATGACAAGTCAGATAATCACAGATTTAAAAGAGAAGGCAAGAACGTTTTTGGAAGAAAAACAAAGCCTTAGGGAATGGAAAGAGATCAGGAGAGAAAATATCATGTCATTATGGGAAAAAACCAGGGATATGATCACAGCCTTCCAAGACAAGAACAAGTTTGCCTGGGAAGAGAATATCACTCTATAGGGAAAAAAAACCCCGAACAATTCCCCTTGGATAAATGTCAAGATCCCACTAATGGATGAAGTGGAGGTCTGGGAGAGAATTTGGACCAGTGGAAATTTGGGCTGGACCTTTGGAAGAAGGAACTGGACCCTTGGAAAGAAGAACAGGAATTCCCTGGACAGCAAAATCATTCACAAAAGAAAACAGCTGAAACCAAAGATGGGACATTCACATGCTTCCAGTGAATTCCACCTTGTTAAGCTTGTAAAGCTTTCACTGTCTTTGAAATCATCAGACCTTTTTTGTTTATAGTCTCTGTTTCCTCTGATGTGACTGCACCACCTGACTGCCTGGTCCTAACTCACCAACAGGTGGATAATGTGGCTAAATTTTTATCTGCATCAAGAATATTAAACATCTAATTTCTACTTCTCTTAATGAAATGCCACCAAAATTTTGTTAGTGTCAGTAATGCTCTCATTAAAAATCAGTGAAAATGGTGAATATACTTAGTCTGTTTTCTTTTACTCTGGAAAAGAAAATTAACTCCAAAAACTTTTGGATTTATGATTGTTGTTTCACATGAGGTGGTCTGGGGCACTCTCTGTACATGTACACACCTTCTTGCTCAAAGAGGGGCATAGGGATGAAACTCAGGAAATACTGGGAGACTGAAAAAGAAAAGCATAGTGCTTAGAAATAACCATGATTTCACCAGTCAGAGTCCCATAATGGTATTCATTCTCTAGAAGTTATCCAAGTACTCACTTACACATTATAATTCATTCCTTTCCACGGAAGTTACAGAAATCAGGTTTATGAATCCACATGCTCCCTACATTTTTACAGTTCCTAGGTCTGACAAAATATTTTAGAATAAATGAAAAGTGGAGAGGAGAGAAAATGCAATGGGAAAAGGATGTAAGTCAGTCTGGTGAACACAAAAATGACAGAGAGAAACCATTTTCATGGTGCAGCTGAGCTGACTGCAGAGGGTGCTTTGACCTTTGCAGGGTCTGGATGCTCACAGATTCATACAACTGTATTGTATATTCCCCTGAAATCAGATCTATTCTTTCAAGAAAGGAATGCAGCTGATATTCCCTTCCTCATACTCCACATGAGCTCTGAAAATGAAGCATTAATACTAAACTTTGCAGAGAAATCATCCCAGACGTGCAACAGACCATTTTCTCTCCTGTATTCACTGTGTCCCTCTTTGACATAATTTCACAAACAGTTGGTCTCAGTGAGGATGTAAACCACTGCTTTTTTAATGTTTGTTCACTTGTATTAGTTCACTCGTATGATGCAGATGTCAAGTCTAATGTCATAACCCAAAACATGCTCTGAAACCTCTGTGCTGAGCAGCTGCCAAAGCAGCAACGTTGGGATCAGCAGGTCTGTGATGGGCACAAAAATATTTTGCATTAATATGCCGTAGAATGTTTTAAAACCAACACAAGAATCATTAAATACTTCAGGCCGAGACCTTTGGAGGACATCTGACCCAATCCCATGCTTAAAGCAGGGCCAACTCCAAAATTAGATTTACACTAGAATTAGAGACACCACACCACAGAAAGGATTTCAAAGTACTAAAAAGAAGATTCTTCAGATCATCATACACAGTTCATGAGTTTTTGATTATGATGAAACTCACCCCATGTACGTGCACTGTAAAACAATATGAGCACACTGGTTTATTTCCTTCACAGTCTTTCTCCCTTTGCTTCAGGAAAATAAAAGTGACTTACATTGACTTGAAGACTTAACGGATTTTTTCAATCTTTTGGGAGAGAGACAGAGAAATTAATTCCTGAAGGTTCACAATAAGAAAAATGATGTTTGATCAACTGTTGGTGAGTTGTGAAGGAGAAACAAAATGGAATTAATGAAAGAAAAGGACTGTCCCCAGATACACAGGAGACTATGGACAATGCTGTGAAGACTTATGTTCTGTGGTAGTGAGATTAAGATATAAAAGATACAAAGAAAGAGATATAAAAATTATATACCCAGAATGGGTCAATAGTGCATAACCATAGAAAATGTTAAGACTTAAGGAGTTTTTAAGACAGTGAGAACATAAAATACAGGGAATTAATGGATTGCAATGAAAGGAAAGGTCAGTCTGGTCCACTTCAAAGCCAAAAAGAAAAAGCATTAAAAAAAATCCTCATTTAGCACTGTGGACAATTCAAACATCAAAGGAAAACAGAAAGACAACCACCAAAACAGCCGAGAACAACCAAGATGAGAAATTTTATAATGAGACATGACATAATCATACAGTAAGGGCTTTTACGCCTGCACAACTCAGCTCAGGGAATATAATTTGGAAAACTTCAGCAAATCAGTAACTGGCGTTGAAACAATGTCTCCCTTCAGAAAAGAATTCAGCCTTGAACTTCTTTCAGTCATGAAGAACCACATATTTTGGCTAACGCTGAATTAGTTTGAGAGTATACCTCTGGGTTTCTAAAGGGGAAATCCTGATAAATAAAGACCAAAGCTCCCAAATTCTGTGTCTTTAGGTTCGAATACTCCTGTTTTGGGATTCCATCTCTCTTCCCAAAAGCAGAGCTCACAGATGTACCCCAGATGGTCACTGTTCATTCGCAAAGGCAGATTTTCCTCACAGCCATCCGGTACTCCTTAGACCAAAAGGAGTTGTTTTCTTCTATATCTTGCAAATAATAGGATATTACTGGATCTGTTAACTCCACTTTCACAACAATAACACAGTATAAAAATAAGTAGCCAAAGTATAAATTCTGTGGGATTGCACCTCTAGATTTCCATTACAGCTCGGTTGGAACACGGTGCTAATTACACCAAACTTATGGGTGTGATGCCTGTGTGGGCCCTTCATTCAAGGGCTGGGCTCAATGATCCTTTTAAGTCCCTTCCAGCTCAGGATATCCTGTGAATATTCTGTGACTAGAGCAGGAAAACTCCCCTTGCACACCCACAAGCACAAGCCCTCATGTATGCCAATGGAAGTGCTCTGTGGGGTGAAAAAGGGCATTACCTGCTGGAGCTCAGTGTATTTCATGGATTCATGGATCCATAAACCTGACAAAACAAAAGTTTAAAGTAGAAAAAATACAAAATTTTTCCTGAAAAAAATATTATCAAAAATGAGAAAGCACATTTAAGCACCTGTGCAGAGAGTTCGTCTCTTCTCACAGGGCCTAGTTCATAGGACAAAGATTGTTCTTCCTCTTGGATTATGTTCATGGTAATATTAAACAAAAAGTGCAGGTGTAGGGGACAAGTCCTTGTGTCCATTACAATTTCCTGTCAAATTAAGGCCCAGTAACCACTGGCCAGTTTGGGGATGCAGACAACAGGGCAGCTGTAAACTCTTAGGCAAGTTCTGGTCTCCACAGTACAGGAAAAGACAAGGAGCTGCTGGAGAGGGTCTAGGGGAGGGCACAAAGATGGTGAGCTGCTGGAGAGGGTCTAGGGGAGGGCACAAAGATGGTGAGGGGTCTGGAGCATCTCTTATAAGGAGAAACTGCAGGAGCTGGGCCTGGTTAGTCTGGAGAAGAGAAGACTGAGGGGGACCTCATCAATGCCTATAAATATCTCCAGGGCGGGTGCCAGGAGGTGTCGGACTCTTTTCAGTGGTGCCCAGCAACAGGATGAGGAGCAATGGCCATAAACTAAAACACAAGAAGTTCCACCTCAACATGAAGAAGAAATTCTTTACGTTGAGGGTGGCAGAGCACTGGAAGAGCTGCCCAGGGAGGTGGTGGAGTCTCCCCCTCTGGACACATTCCAAACCCACCTGGATGTGTTCCTATGTAACCTGCTCCAGGTGACCCTGCCCTGAGGATTTCTGAAGTTCAGTTTTCAGTTGAAGGAAATAGAGATTGGCTAGTTCAGATCAATAAGTTTAAGGCAAATACATTAGCTGTGCTTTTCACTCTACCACTCACTCAAATCTGTTATTCAGAAGAGCAGAGTAATGCAACAGCCCAGCCTTCTGTCTCCCTGAAGCCAAAAGAGTGTATCCAAAGGGGCAGTGTACAGGTACAGCAGGCTCAAAGGCTGCACTGCTTTTAATTGTACCTCTTTATTTTTGCTGCCTAAAAAGCAACACCAGCAAGATAGCTGATTCAACAGCTTTGGTATTAAATCAATAAAGCAATCAGTGCACAAAGCCAATCTCTCCTCTTCTATATAGTGAAAAAAAAACTCAAACATGAGAGAGGAATCCATTGATTTTGATTCAAGAGTTTTCTGTTAACAGGGAAAAAGTTAATTCATAAGGTATGATCCCTCATAATGTCATGTCCCTTCCACATGACAATTCCTCAGCTGTTACCTATCCATGACACCTACTCAAACAAATGCAAATTCCTGAAGTCATTCTGAAATACAGCAACTCATGATCAAAATTTCAGTGGAGGCTGGTCCATATAAGAAATTGAATTGCTGTTCACTCAACAATGTGAATTTTCAAAATGAGTCCAAAAGTGACTTAGGAAGAGATTCATTATTGGAGAATCTGCCTGTTTCACATATTTCTTGATCATGAGGACATCATTAACATGATTGAAGAAAATCTTTCCCTCCCTCAAATATATTTAGCAGAAAATTTCTCATACTAGTCCCAACTCCTACACAGACTGCACTACTCACTAAGGACATGGCCATTACCTCCAGCTTATGACTGTAGCTTCAGCAGAGTATCAACCAAAACCAATGCAAATGATTCTGTTTTCAGATTCTAAATTATTTACTACATGGACAAGAAGAATAAAGCCCAAAGGAATGGAATAGTGGTGGGCGTTTCATTAACGCTGATCAAGAGCAAGGAGAGCAGATGCGATGTCTGACGGAAGGAGATGGTTTGATGGAGAGAGCTATGAGCGAGACAGGAACGAGGAGCCAGAAACAAGGCCAGATGTAAACAAGGCTGCAGGAATTGCCCCACAGAACCATAATATACAAAAAAAGGACATTTAGTAAGTGATATGCAAGATGTGACTTCTGATTTGACAGGCAATCAGGAAACAAAACAATTTCATTTTTCAGACGCTGTGAGTCAAGCTGAGGACTGTGAACTCATCTGTGTAGGAGAGGAAGCTGAGAGAGGAGCTGGGGGATGAGTGGGATCACTTTGCTTCGGGAACTGCCTTCTGGATATTCCAGGCTGACACATTTTGTTTTGACATGTTCTGTCATTTTTTGTCACTTGTATCATGTTACATTGTCTCCTGGACTGTAATTAAGTTTGACAGAGGAAAACAGACCAGCTGAGACTTAACACGATGTGGCAGTTAATAGATATGCATATTTGTCAATGGTTTTGCTAAATAAACCTCCCTGACAATAGACTCTGGAAAGGACAAAGGAAAAAAAGATAACGAGTTCTCTCCTGTGTAGAGAAATAGGATAAGTAACTTAAGTTGTTGGAACTCTCTTGAGTCTCCATGTTTTCATACACAGAGGGAGGCAGGTGCTGCTGTTTGGATTCAGGGCACGAGCTCTTCCTACCTCTACTCTGTAGACTTTAATTCATTGTTCCCATGGGAGAGGAAAAGGCAAGTAGAGCTGGAGAGCCTCATTGCCTTCACCCCTCAGAAGCCCATGTCCCTGCCATGCTGCACCGGCGAATCCATCAGCTGTGTGCAAGGACTTCCCAGGAGGGAAATCTCTCCTGGCAATGACTCACTGTGCATTAAACACTGCCCAGCCAGCTTCATCTAACTCCCACTGAGAGGATCCCCTACCTCAGGAAACGCTCCAGGAACAGGCACCAGGATGCAGAAGGAGCTGTTCTGGATGCTCTGCTGTGGACGTAAAAGAGCTGTGCTGCTCAGCTCAGGTCACTGGTCCCACCCCAGGGGAGCTGCCAGAGGTCCCAACACGTCCTTCAGGGGCAGTGGGGTCAAGAGCATTGTGCTGACCTGCATCCCAACAGGGCTGGACACTCAGTGCCAAGGCAGATAGAAACAGGTCTCAGAACACAAGCCAAGAGATGTATTCTTGCTTTGGGTAGAACAAGGAGGAATTATGAATAACATCGCTGTTTAGCTCAGAAATTCAGAGAGAATGGTCCACACAAAGCTCAGCTGCAGTAGTTTGGCTCAGCTCCACAAGTTTGATAGCACATGGCTAATTTACTCAGTCCCAGAGGAAATCTCACTCCATGCCGTTCTAGGGAACTGAACTATTTCTCTAAGTCTGCTCAGTAAAATTTCTCACTTAAGCAGGACACTAATTAAATCTAGCATGCAACCTATTAACTGTAACTGGGAGGGACATTCAAAGTCCCTCTCATAGAAAAGCCATGCTGACCACTGACATGGCCCTGCAGTGATCTGGACACCAGCAAGAGACAGAGATGTTTCTTCAGCTCTTCCTAACTTTTTCTAGAATTATGTAGATATTATAAAGCAAAGGTATCTTTTCCAGTGAAACTGTTCTACTAGGAAAATAGATTTTTCCTTAGTTTAGCAGATTAATTCTTTAATCTCTCTCAACTCTTGACCTCCATTCAGATTTACATGTCCTTAAGTGGTACACAGAGCAGCTGGATACAGAAGATAGCAGGGGGTTAACAGGGAATCCTAAAAGGTTGTGGTTGGGTCATAGTGTGTAGATAGTGCAAATGAGAGAGGAAATCACACCAACTTGTTTGCTTGAAACTTATGTAAAACTAGACAGATTCAAGAATCATTTTACATCAGGTTTTATCATTGTACCATCATCATATTGCTTCCAACATGCACATCCTATAAGAAGCTGAGGTGCTCCTAGAAGATGCTGAACGTTCTCAGCTCTAATGTTAATGGATTTCTCTAGAGATGGTGTTCAGTCCTGTACACTGTAAAAGCCAGAATCTCAAGTGACAGTATCATAACTTAATTTCTGCTGTGTAATTAAATGGTACAATTTAAGTTGCAAAACAGTTTAAAATGAGCAGCTGTGAATTTTTCTATAAACACTTGTGCTTCTGTACTAATTGCTTCCATTATAAATACTGCACACCGGCTTCTCCCCCGTGTAACTCCAGGGAATACATAGGGATAAATTATATTTCACTACCTTTGCATGGTCAAAGAACTCCCATTTATTACTGTGAGCACTGTAAAAATGGTCTAATCTGCATCATTGCTGTGTTGCAGCAAAAAGGAACAGAGTGAATGTGGTACAGGTGAGATGTGGTTACATCAGCACTGCAAAACCCTTGTCCAAGTATCATTCCACCCTGGTAATACAAGGTATGGACTTCAGAGCACTCATCTCCTCCTGAACCAAATCTGTCCATGAGTGGCAATCTGACACAGAGTAGAGCTTATTTTAACAGCTGTTTGTCTGACACCTAATAGAGTTGTTTAAAACTTGTTATGGGGATGTAATAAAGAAGCTTTGTGCCTTATCCCACACTGAGCTGTACTTACAGATCATCTCTATGTAGTTCACCATAAAGTTAGGCCATAAACTGCTTCCCTTGGTCATTTTCTGTTCTTTCACATTGTGCCTCGACTGAGCAGCTCAGCACAGGTCTGTGCTGCTCTGTATATTGAACAAATCCTGAAACTTTCTGGCTTCATTATTCTCCTCTCCCTGATCTCTGTTTCTGGCATTTCCTTATTACTTGACACAATGTTCTTGGTTTCTAAACACTTCATTCTCTCCCGCTTCCCAGATTTTCTTCCTGTGTATTCCTTTACACCTTTTCTTCTTGCACTTGAGCCCCGCCTCACCCTGTGCAGGTTCAGGGCTTGCCCTGTCCCCCTGACATCCAGCACCTCCTGGACAGATCTGCCTCTCAGATGGGAGCAGGGCTTTACTCTTCTCACCTCCCAGGGGCTTTGGCAGGAGGCTTTTTCTTGCAGCTACCACCAAATCTCACAAAGAGGCACATCCATGCAGCTGTTCTGGGACAAGAACAGCTAAACTTTGCCAAGCTGTGTGTTCTGACTTAGCAAACTTGGAATTTCGAAGCACAACACTGCAGTGAAAGCAGCTCCTCTTGTGACACAGCTCTGATATTTCCTTGCCCACAATATTTTTCCTCTTGTAATTCCTTGACTACAGTTTGGTTGTGGCACTATGTGAAAGAAAACTCTTTAATAGAGAGCTAAAATTACAAATAAAAACTGAAGAAGTCTTACAGATAAGATTTTGTTCTTTCCATACACACATTTTAAAGCTGATGGACTTTAGTTCTGCTCAATCTCTATGAGATGAACATGCTGTAGTTGTCAAAGATAAGGAACTATATTCTGGGAAATGGAATGCTGGAAGGTCAGAGGAAGAGTTCTTGAGCTTTGGCACTTAAAAAACATAAAAAACAGAAGAGAAGGCAAAGGCAACTCCAAAGGAATAAACTGGGGGGCTGCAACTGGATGTAGGCCAAATCAGCAGTGACCTTTATTTTGTTTTCATGACTCATTCCTAATCTGAGGTTTGGACAGGTGCTTGCTTTTCAGAGGTCACACCTCATTTCAGAGCTTAAACCAGGAAGGAAATGGCCCTTCCTTTTTTCCTTGGTTCTGTGAGCTTTCCCCCACTCCCCAGGGGCTTCTTCCAGCACATGGGGAACACAACCCTCATCACTAGAGATAACTGAATAATTCAACAACTTTGTTGATTAGTAGTCATTTTCCTGAACTTTTCAAATTGCCAAAGTATCACTTAATGAATTCATAGAGGAGCCAAGGCTTTGGAAGTAATCAGCCTCCTCAAATGAGTTCTCAAAATGAGGTTTCTGTCATCATAGCTGTGGAGAGCAGAAAATAACAAACTTTGGTTTCACCTTTTCACCTGTATAAAATTTATTCTACATCTGGTCCAGACAGCCCTCGGCCCTTCCCATCCCACTTTGAACCAAACAAACACATTTCCCTCAAGTTTTTTCCCATTAATCTTGATTTTGGTAAAAACATGAGGGCAGTACATTTTGAAATGCCTTTTTGCCTCCATCCTAAAGAACAAAAAAAAAAAAAAAAAGAAAGAGGAAGATACATTTTGAGGAGAATAGCTCAGAAAGAGAGGACTAAAATAATTTCCTTGCCTGTGGAAGTCTATTCTATTAGAAAACTAAAATCTTACTCTTAAAATAAATACAGAGTAAGACATCCCCTCATACTGCAGTGTCCAGTATCTCCAGCCTAAGATCAGACTTGCTTCTAGTCTATTAACAAATGAGATTCTGACTTCTCTTAAGTCATAATGAAGTAATTTGGCTCCAGTCCTGACAGATGTATGGACCCAAGCCTGTGGGCCCACTTAGATGGAAAGAGGAATGGCTAAAACCCTAGCAGGGTGACCTGAAATATCCAGCACCAGCCTGAAGGACACACCAAGCCCATGGCAGCCCCATGGGGTCCTAAAGCCCTGGGGAGCACCAGGGGAGTCCATCACCACCTTGGAGATGGGCACGGACTTCATGAGATGAAACCAGGCTCTGCTGAACCTGCAAGGTCACTGAGCTGGGCTCTGCACAGAACCTCAGGGCTGAGACAGAGGGCCCAGCCCGAGTGCTCTCTTTGCAACCACTCAGACAGAGAGAGATGCACACACACCAGCAGAACTCCTCAGCCAGGACCATTCTGGGCACGTCAGCCCAGACTTTGGTTTGTGCTTTTCCTGCAAAGAGGAAGAGAACCACATCTTCGAATAAAACTCCCTTTACCAAATTTCAGTCTATGATTTAGATGATCAATAAGACCAAGTAGCCAGTGTTTCTTTTGTTGCTTGAATTTCATCCTTGCTTTCTGTTATCTGAACTTCATAGTTCCCCCCGGCACTGCCTTAGAGAACCCTTGTAGAAATTCCAAAAATAAGGAAAATAGGGTAACACAAGCAACAAAACTCACAATTACAGCTTCATGTACCTCACAGACCACAGGTTCTGACACGTTACACAAGCCAGTTAATCAAATCCAGTGCCATTTTTTATTACATATCACACTATCCCTTTGCCATTGACAAAAGACTGTTCACTGAAAGGATGCTGAAAACAATTTAACTTCTAACTTCTGTTGTAGTCTTCTACCACAAACTTAGAATTGTCCTTCTTTTATATTGTTCTATTAAAAAGCAGAAACAAAACAGGGGTTTTTTTCTGGAATTGAATAAATATGTCATGTTACTTCTATTTATTTAATTTGATCAAAATATTTTGAAGCTAGATTTCAGTCAAACTAAGCTTAAACCCTGTCATGTTTATATCATCTTATAACAAGTTTGAGAGCAATGATGCGCATGTAATAAAATAGAAATATTTGACAATTTGCAGCGTAAAGACAGAAGCAATAGATCTGACTGAACCCCTCAGCTGGGGAGAAACCTGGACTTTTTCTCTCTTGCCCAAGAGTTAAGACAAGTGGTATCTTGTTTTCTGCACTCCCAGCAAAGGATGTTTTCACCTCACCTTTACTCAATCATTGCCACATTAAATGAGCCATGAAAGAAGCTGAGCTCAGTGCTTACACCCAGGCAGATCTTAGCAACAACTGCAGGTATTGACCTAACTGCACAGATTAATTTCTCTTTGGATCTCCAGGCTCTTCTTTCTCTGTCTCTTTGGGACAATTTGGAGCTGGCAGAGACTTCCACCAGTGCCTCGTACACTGATGCCTGAAAACAAAGTGAGATCTCCAAATGTACTGGGAATTTGGCAGGAATGAAGAACTTGAGACCAGAGTTCCAAAAGGGTTCACTTTAGGGCAAACCCACCATAGATGCTGAATTTATTCAAAGTTCTGGTTTAGAGAGAAGTTTGTGCAAGCAGTTTGCATATAAAGCAACTGTCATGTGAGCTGTAAGATTTGTGTTTAGGCTTCTATATGGATATATATGGATTTATTGTACACCTCCCCAAAATTCTAACTGCTAATTCCTTTTTTAATTGTAAGAAATGTTAATAAGAAGTGTTAGAGTAGATTGTGAGGGAGTTTGTGGATTTAGGGTGATCCTTCCCCCAAGACTAGAGTTTAGCCAGCTGAACACAGGGTGCTTATCACTGCTCTCCTTTCAGTGCCTATCTTGCAGGTATGCCACTGTGTAATTATGTTTGCCTTTACATTTTCTTTTGCCAGGAGAACCCATGAGAAATGAATACAGGCAAGTCGCTACTTTTACTGAGGTAAAACAAAATTTATGCATTCAAGGAATTTTTGGTAGAACCTGAAACTGTTACAAACAAAACAGTTTTGTCTCCCGAGAACAATCCTTCCATAAAGATACAAATAAATATCCTCAACTACTTCTCTGAAATAAGCACATTTTATTTACTGATGGATGCTTCATTCCTTTGCATCCCTTTCCAGCTGCAAATCTTCTGCAAGAGACCGGGACAAGTGTAGCCCTGCCATCCGTCTTTGTGATTCCAACAAGAAGCTAAATGAGTCCATTATGGCCGCCATGTGCTTGCCAAACTATTCACACTTGTTTACCAAGGTACACAGTGACTTACTGCATCTCCAGAGAAAATTACCACTCATTACTTCATGCATCAGATTAGAGCAAAATTATTGTTCTCATAGTACAAGGCTCATGTTTTATTCAAATTCTAACCAGTGCATTAACTCTGCCACTCAGCCAAGATTACAGCTAAAAATAGAGAGCACATGTCCTACTTCAGAATATGTTTAACGTTACTACCACCAGCATCTCCGATTTCACATGTGCTCAGATCCCATGGCTTTGACCTTCAAGAGAATTTGAAGAGTGAAAGTCAGTAGTGTGTAATTGCCCTAAGAGTAAAAGAAAGCCTGTAGCCCCTGGCCACATGGTACCAGCTGGCACGTGCAGTTCTGACTGATATAACCTGCACTCCTGCAGTGGAGGAGTTTAGTTATATTTATTTGGATTGTTTGAGATCTTAGGAATACTGTAGCACTATTATTCCTGCCTATTAGGAATAATAGGCAGGAATAACCATACTCCACAAGCAGCCAGGTCAAAATTAGAATATTTATATTCAAAACTTTTACGGATTCACAGTAAAAATTTGCACTTGAGCTGTAACCAAGCTTCACCCTTGATCTGCCAGAAAAAGTCATACTTCAGGTAGTGGGAGGGTACACAGAAAGAACTGAGGGAATATTAACTTTTCTCTCTCTCAGATACAGTCTGTGGCATTGCAAGTACTAAAATTTAGCCATGTATTGGCCTTCCTCCTCACTTGTTTCCTCTGCTCTCTTCACTCAAACCAGCACTGAAGAATTCAGAGCAGGAGAATTCCAGCCCTCTTCTCAGCTGGTCCTTTCTGATTGATACCATTCCTGATGGAGGAGCTCCCCTATGCTACCTATGCCAGCCCATCCAGTATAAAGCCAGTTCCACTCATGTTCCAGCCTGAATTCTGAACCACAATACCATCAAAATAGGGCTCAAACCAGGGTGTGAACAGAGACAGGCTAAGCACATTTTATTATTCTCATATTCTCTTTATTATTGATATTGTTCTCAACCGCTTACTTCTGAAAGGAGGAAAACTTTTCTTAACTCTTTGCTTTTTCTACCATCATCCTTCAAATCACAGCTCAGTTTTTGGCACACACACAATTTCATTTTGACCCTGACCGCACATCAGAAATACAGTCATTTATGATTTAAAATATAGTTCTTTTTATTCCCTATTCAAAGACTTTTCTCTTAGGCTTTCTCTGGTCTAAAGACTTGGACATAAATGACCCGCAAAGTGTCCTAAATTGGCTTTATATAAATAAGAATTAAGCCTGAAGCATTTAAAATAAATGCTCATCTAGAAATGGTTCTACATTCATTAATCAACCTCTTCAGCTTCCAGTTTAGACACATTAGAGGTGCTCTTCTGAAGATGAAATTGGCCTGTAATCTGTTTATAATCCCTTTTAAGTTTCTTTTGTGCTCATTTTACTTTTTCATTCTACTTCCTTGGTATTCTGAAAATTAAGGGGCTAGAATTAATGAGGCCTGTCCCACAGTGCTTCAAAAGATTCCAAAGCCAACACCTCCTGCCAAGGTTAAAGATGAAAAGTGAAAACAACTCCATTGTATTTTCACCTTCAGAGCCTTTTCCTGCCTGCCTGAGCTGCTGTGGTTCCCCACTGTATAACAAGGCACTTGCTGCATTTTTATTACAAAACTCAAGTTTTGTTATCTGTAATTCTATACTTTTTAATCCACTGTTTAGGTAATAGAGAAATAAAAGAGAGAAGAAGTACATATAATATTAATGTTGCCCTCTCTAGCAGTTATTTAAATGGGAAACAGTTAATTGAGCACTTTTTAATATTATATAAGGCACCTGGACTCAAAGGCTGTGCATCCATTGGTTCTGGAATGTGCCTGCATTTTCCTTCTGCAATATGGAGCACACACATTTCTCTTGGGGTGGGAAAGACTTATTCTGGTCATTTCAGCTCATACAGTATGTATTCTGCATGCTTCATGATGAATAAATTAAGAAGGTCACTTCCTGAGCTGGGACTTATGGCCAAGAGCAAATCCATTCTTGCTTGGGACAGATAAAGAAGGAGGTTGCTATAATTTACTACAAATGACAAATGCTGAGTTTCCAACAGGAAAATCTCTTCAAATTTTCATGATGCCACAGAGGGGCAGCCTTTTTCTCCTCTTTGGCAGTTCCTTTCCTGGAATCTTATTCCATCTCTGATGGAGGTTTTCTCCAGCTTCCAGAAATGCATAGTAGCAAAGCAAAAGCCTGATTTAAGTTAGGGCTTATTGAATAATAAAACTGATTTCTGAACTCTTAATATTGTCAAAGACCTGAAGAGAGAATTGAAAGCTACAGCTGACAATTATTTCTGAGTATAATGCCTCACACATTGGTTCCTGATGATGTGAACTGCAACCTGTGCAAGAACATGTTTTGCGCAAAGGATGTTGAAAGAGGTTAACATGCACACAGTACTTAGCTCATCCAGGAGATGTTTGAGTGGATGGTGTTTCTTGTTTTGTTCTGATTTTTCTGAGCAAAAAAACTGGCCAAAAAAAAAAATCTTTCAAAAAAAATCAAGGTTACTTCTAGACAGGACAAAGGGTTGTTTAAAAGCAATTACCTTGAGGGAAGTAGGACTCATCAATATTTTGCAATAACTCTTCTAACAAGAACCGCGTGCTTTTGATATCCATGCTCAATACTGGTACTGCAGGCATGAAACTCCACATTTTGGTTACACTGACACCAGGGTAACTTGCTTGGTGAGGTGACTGGGAGATCTTAATGCAGATCAACAGGCTTTCACTGAATTCAGTGCAGCTATCCTGACAAATGCATCTCAAGTAGTGCCACAGAAGCAATAAAAATAAGTGCTAACCACAACTTACGGTATCTGGAACCTCCATAGTCCAGAAGCCTTTAGTATCTTTTGCCTACCCTAGAAAATCCATTCTTTTATTGAGTTGTAGATCTATAAATAAAAAAGTAGATTCTTTTTCATATATATCTCTTACATTAAATGCTCCACCACCTGAAAAGGCTGAAGTGTCACAAAGAAATCAGCAAGAAGTGTTCATGCACCAGTGATACAGAGGAGAGCTCTTGGCAGCATTTTCCCCTTTTCAGGACAGACAAGCAAACTGATAAATACATTAGAAATTAATTGTATAATTCATCATGTAGGAAGCAGGGCCTTCAAGGCAGGATCTTGCCCAGATAAGGGTAGAGTGTTTAGCAGACCTTTAAATGGCACTAACAAAATGGCTGATTGCCACGGGGCAGGGAGGGCTCCCTTGCTGGGAAACAACAGCCTGAAGATCCATTTTCATCTGCTGCCCTATTTTATCGGCATCACTGAAATTCCACTGCACTTGTTGTCTGCTCTGGAATGTGCCCAGGAACGAAC
>QWTY01025337.1:696-32175 GCA_008033365.1 Pseudorectes ferrugineus | reverse complement strand
CACCTGGGTGTGCAACAGCCCACTTTATAATTAACAGAAACAAATTATGTTTTTCTCAACTCTGTCAATTTACTCTGACAATTCTAATCTCAGGCTAGTTGAACTGGGACCTGGACAAAAAAAAAGCACTATCCTCATGCTTAAATTCAGTTTTTTGGAGAACAGCAGAATACTGTAACCAACAGGAATCCCTGAAACCTCAGCTGTGGTTGCGGAGGAGAAAAGGGTGGCAGTGCTAGAGAGGTGGTCATCTCCCTTTCCTTTTCTAAACTGAAGATCTGATGAGAGAAGTTACTCGTTTCTCCAAACCATGACAGCAGATTATCATGGCTATTACCAATAGCACGCAATAGTCCTGATATTACCTTCTGTCTTTTCATGCTATTTTTTTAATGCTCCAAATCCTGCTGCTGTTAAACTGTGTAATATTTTGTCCTATAAGCAGACACTGAAATACAGGGTCATTTACAGTTCATCTCAGTTTTAATTGTTGATGTGTAATAGAATATGAAGCAAAACATAAACTTGCCCAGAGAAGTTGTGGTTGCCTCATCCCTGGAAATGCTCAAGGCCAGGTTGGATGGGGCCCTGAGCAAGCCTGATCCAGTGCATGGCATCCCTGTCCATGGCAAGAGGTGGGGCATGGGGAGTGTATGTGGTGTGTTGGAACTAAATGATCATTAAGGTCCCTTCCAACCCAAGCCACTCTGGGATTCCATGATAAACAGCAGCTGGCTAATTATTAGATCACACATTAGCATTTATCATACAGCAGTCTGTCCAATACGGCAGCACTGCTGTTGAGAACTGGCATCTCCCTGTACAGCTCATCACTGCCTCAGGACATGCCCTGAGTTGTTTTCAAGTTCAAATTATTGAATACGGCAATAATCTGGTGACAATTACGGAAAATAATGAAAAGTATACCATGTCAGAGCTCTTCAAACCCGAAACAAACAGTTGGCATGTATTAAACACATCTTTTTCCTTTATAAGTCATTAGTCTTACCTCTTTGAGTTATATCAACCAAAAGAGAGGACTGTGCTTGCCCAATAGGATTGGAGACACCTAATATGAAATCATAGGTTTTTTGATCAGGCAGTACTGGAAAGCCACAGACACGGTCTTTGTTCATTTCATTGACTTCACATGAAACATTTTTACTAGATTTTCTACGAAGTAAAGAGAGGAGGGAAAAGCTTAATTTTTGAGTAAGTTAATTCCTAGGAACAGTCAGAAGTCTAGACTGAAAACATGGTACAGAATGATGGGTTCAGTTCACATGGCTTACAGAATGATCTGATTGCAGAGGCATATCTAACAGCACAAAGCAGGTTAAAGTGGCATCAGTCATGACTTGCCCTGTTCTCACGTGAAACTCTCCTCTTCCACTAGCATAACATTTCCATTCTCTCAGTTCTCAAAAGCCTGGAAAACAGGTAGGTCCTGTAAAACCACCTCACAAGTCACAACTAAGATTCTGATTTAGAGTATCTTTGTTCAGATCAGCATACATTTGCATTTAAAGAATTTTCTTAATTAGTGAGATGAACTAGTGAGATGCTACACACATTGTCTCTCTATAAGCCCTGTCAAATCTGAACTAAGATTTGTTACCTGGATTACATCCACTAGTCCCAGCTGTCTTAATCAAAAGCAGGACAGGCAGTCTGAGAACAGACAAGAACAGTGGTGCACCTTTAGGGATAACATCTAAATTGTGTATCTGTATGTATGTACATATATTTGCTTTAATTACACTCTGTGTAAGCCTCTCATTCAGTAGCACAAGTTTAACTAACTTCTTCCCTTGGGCATTTTTATTGTGTTCTAGCTGAGCTCTGATCTCCCTCCACACTGTGCCCTCTATTTCAATAGTTCAGTGTGGGCTGAGAACAAGGATGAGAGTATTTATCCTGAAATGCATCACATTAATCTCACAGCTTTGGGCTGAGCAGAACAAGATTGGACAACATCCTTCCTTCTAAGATGAATATGGGCAGTCAGTGACTGAAGCTCCTTTCCTCTGAATACCTGCCCTGTTTTTTCCACCTCTTTGCACCCTACCCCCCGACTTTTTAGCACTGGCACTCTAGACGACATCTGTGACTGTAACTCAAACCTCATTGCCTCCAGCATGCTTCTAAGCCACCATGAGACTCCATTTCTCATCATTTTGTGTGACTCAGGCCTCTCCTGGCTTCTTTCCCTGACTGCTACTTTGGAATGACACAGGAGCCTCCTCACCATGGGAATTTTGTTAACTCCTCACTAACTTCTAATCACAACCACCAAGGAAGTGGTTGCACTTTGCAAGTGCTATTCCAAACAATGTTTCTTCTTTTTCAAGTCTTTACATGGTGTAAGACAATGTAGTAGGACACTAGTTGACTGCTTTCTGTGGGTGAAACCAGTGTTATTTGTCCCTTTCAATGTTTTATGGGTAACATTTACTCTGCTTGCTCTAATTCTTAATGCTGAGAGGAGAGCGGATGGAGGCCAACTGCTATTTTCCCTAGTGGCATTTGGGAAATGCCCTACGACCTGCCTTACAATTGTTTCTCAGTGAACTTCTGTCATGTAAATGTCTGACATGATCTCACCCAGGTTTCATATTAAAAAAAAAATTAAAAATTAATGATTGACTCCTACTATCTCCCTGTATTTTCATATTGGCCTTGTCCACATGTTGGCAGCAACCTGATACGCTAAGCCCTTTATCTAATTGTGAGTTCATAATGGTATAAACTTTTGGGAAAAGTCATCCTTAATTTCCATTGGAATTTTGCATGGCTAGATAAGGGCTTTCCAAGTTTAGTTTAGGTACAGCTTCCAGAAACCCTTGGAAAATATTTTAGTCTCTAAGCAATCACACTTAAATAGGTATGATGCAGTAAGTCCCAGGCAGAAATGGAGGTATCCGGTTGTACCCTTTTACTCTTTTTAGTGCTGATTAATTTTACCTTTCAAATAAACTGTACTTTGTTCTTCGTTCTCCATATAGTCCACTGGGCCTGCCTGGTTTCCAGGTGCATGTTATTATCAGAAAGTTGGATGTTTCACAGCTGAGGTTTTGAGGAATATCAGGAGCATCTGTAGCATGAAAGGAAACCAAAACAGTTAGCTGATGTTTTGCCATCCTAGTGTGACATTTGGGTCACTGGCTTCCTGAAAGCATTGCTCTTTTGTTTTGCTGGGTCCTGAAAGCATCACTCTTTTGTTTTGCTGGGCCTAGATTGCATGCTTCAAAAATACATGGCAATAGTTACACCCCAACCACAGAAGTAATATACTTTAAAAAAAATGACAATAAAATAGATGGATAATTATTATCAGCCCCATCTGACTAACACTTGACTCGAGAATTCTAAGTGGGTGGGTAATCTGGCAAATCACATGCAAACATGTTCACAAGCTCCAGGCTCTGACCTGGAAGTGTTTCACTGAAACTCTGCCAAGAGTTTTCTGAAATTCTGAGCATCAGTTCAGCCGCTGAGCAATGCAAGAATGCTGTTGGCTGTGCGTCACATTTTCTAACATGCCAGCCCTACCACTGCCTTGAATTCTCCAAACAAGTCGTGTCAAGGAAATGGTCCCTTTCGCATGAATTCTGCACTGAATTTGAAAATTAAAGCAAGCCCTGAATGGCTCATCCTCCTCACCATGACTTTGGAAGTGCCTGTCTTTTCCTTTTAAGTCTTGTTCTTTGCTCCCATACTAGAGCAGCGTTGAGTGCCTTGCTGGAAAAGATGGGCAGTGTTCCCAACAGGGAGGGTAACCACGCCAACATGAGACTAGGCAGAGCACTTATATCAGGTCTTGTACACTTGAGGTGTATGAGACTGGAAAGGTGTATGCCAAAGGTAGCACAACAATATCCACATAGAGGTATATCCCCTTCTCTCTGCCCTAGAGAAGGGGAACTAACACAAGAGGCCACAGTGGCAGGCTTAGTTCAGATTATGAGCAGTGAGCCAAAAAATAACACCTGTTTTGCTAGACCTAGGCTTAACCAAACTGGTGTGTATACATATTTACTTCCTCCACCTTTTCTTCCCCTCACCAGCAAGAGGACCATAACAAGTCCTCTCCCCACTAAGTAGGTACTACAAGAAGAAACACTGATAAGAAACAGACTTGGCATCCCATCTCTTTAAAAAAAACACTGTGAAGGAAAAACCTATGGGATTGTCACAGTTTTCATTCTTGAACCACTGACTTATTTACCTGGAAGATTTTCCCACAAAAGCAAGTTCTGCACAACGTAAAAATGGTATATCACTGAGGGGTCATAAAAGGCTGAATGCTGTTTTGAGTTTTCTATTGCATACTTAATATGTGCAATATCAAAGTCAATGACAGGACGCACAGGCTGGAGATCGGAACACACTTTCAAAATGATTCCAGTTTCTCCTGTCCTTTTCCTCAACCCCAAGGACCTTATGTTCAAAGGCAGGCATTTGTAATGGGGAATAGGACTCTAATGAGCAGCTATTGGAAGATGATAACTCTCAAATTCCCTGTGGGGAAAAAACACACAAAGCTTTAAAGTGACCAATTATGGTGAAGAAGAATGAGGCAGATTCAGTCATTTTTTTTTAATAGGTATCTGTTTCTGGAGCATATGTCTAAGCCTGCCATGGTTACACAGAGAAGATACACAGTGAGTCAGTATCTTTAAAGAAAATACTAAGAGGATGTTTTAGAAGAATGTCCAGGAAAGAGGAATTACTGCCTGGTTTCCTTTGCTGTAATTAGGTCCCAAGGAGCTTCTGCCCTGGATGAGCATCTGTTGCTGCTGCAAATTTAACCGTTGTCTTCACTTGACTGATTGGTAAATGAATGTCTGCACTTACAGTTCTTGCTCTTACTCTCACCTAGTCATGGCCTAGACTAGAACAGATGTAAACCTAAACTGATAGAGACTGGTAGAGACAGGGGTTGAATATTCATATGGCAATGAACTGCTTGGCATTCCAGATCAGGAAAAAGTACCTTAGAACAAGAGATCAAGGAGAGAAGCACTGGGCCTCTAAAGAGGGCTTACACGGGTACCTTCTCATCCTTCCAGACTTGGTGTCTCCACCATGAGCTGGCCTTTCCACAGTGAAATCAAACAAGTACAATCCCCAGTTCAACTTCAAAACCAAGGGCCAGGAGGAAGAAAAGCCACAATAGTATTTTTTTCCTAGCAGAACCCTAAGAGTCTCAAAATTATTTTGATTTTCCTAAGGTTAATAAACATGATACATACATCCTACAAACACGACAGATCCATCCATCCCATTTTCGAGTCTGCACACTACATTTGTCCCGCTGCTATTTGAAGCACTGGCATTTAGTACTCTGATGGCATGGCTTCGACTGCTCAGTTGCGTCATTGTGTAGGATTTTGATCCATAAGTCATATTTTTTATGCGCTGATCTTCTTCATGGATACAACAAAACGTCACATCTGAACCTACTGCCACCACAGTGTCCAGAGGAAACACTCCGCTCCCGCCGGGCTCGGTATCTTTTCCTAGCAGAGGAGGAAGAAAACAAACAAAAAACCAAACAAGAAACCTCACATGAACAATTTGCTATAAACATGGTGCTGATCAGCTAAAATGTGAAAGAGGAGTATACAATGCATACAAATAAATGTTTGCTAGGTTTCATTAACTAGTGATTGTATTATTTCTCTCATCAAAACAGTCTCAAAGGCAGCAGCCCATCACCACCTAATGCTCTTCCTCTGACTTTGGCTTAATTCTTATAAAGAAATAAAAGTCTGCATGGTAGCAAGGGAATAAACATACCAGGGATCACTTCTGCTGGGCTCCAGTCACTCCAATCCTTCGGGCCAACAAACTGTGTTGCATTAATGTAACAGCGAATCTTCACATAGTGTGAAGTGCACTCCAAAGGAATATCTGATGTCCAGCTCCAAGAAAGAATGATGTCTTCACGAGTCAGTTTTGAGTAGTAAGTAACCTGCAAAGTTTTTGCACCAAGAAATCAACCAAGACAGAGCTTATGAACACCTGCTAGTAATGACATATAATCTCCCAAGTGTCAACAGAATGGCAAATTAGGTGAAGTAAATCATAAAATCCTCATAGATTATTGGAGTGTTCTACCTAACTTTTAGTTGTGCTGTGAATTTACCTGGACAAAAGCCTAAGTTGCTAAACAGCCTACTAGCTAGGTAGTCTGTCAGCCAGAAATACCAGAGGGCAGACATTTGAGGGAGAGCAGGAAGATTTCCATGCATGTAAAGAGGTATACACTGCATCCTGGGCTTCTCCCAGGCAGTGAAATGTTCCAACTTCTCCAAAATAAAACTCTTCTAATATTAGTCCCAGGCTGCACATTTTGTCTCTTCTCCATTACTAAAATTTATAGCACAGAGCTACAAATTGGCCTCGAAGAACTCTGGTTACAAAAAAAGAAAAAAGCAAGCTGAGCATTCAAAGACGACCAAGACTGGAGACACTGTTGGCGATATAGAAACAATGGTGTAAAGTATCCACCAAATTCATAAGTAAGTTCTAATTATAAAATCCCTGTACCAGGAAAAAAAAAATTGCTGTGACTAAGTACCAACAGTACAGAAGCCAGTGTTCCCATAACTTTGAAATTTAACAAGAAGTTACCTACCAGAAGCATGACTACACTCAGGTCCTGCAAAGCACTACTATCTTCACCATTCTCAGCTTTTTTCAAGTGACCTCTCAGAACATTATCAAGGGCAATAATTGCACATATATTTTTCATAAAGGAAGAAAGGGACTTACTTGTGTGACTTCTTCCATTGCTTCTTTTCGGAGTATCTGAATCTGCCAAAGGGCATCCAGTCCATATGGGAAGACCGACCCATTATCACTCCACTTCAGATTTAATGTGGAAGTTGGAAAGTCAGGAGTTAAACTAAGAATGTGTGGAGTGACAGGAACAAAGGCTTGAAAAAAAGGAGAGGCAGGGAAAAAAGCCATATTCAGGTCATTAGTCAGCAACACCAGCCCTATAGGTGTTTAACAGCCACATCTCTCTGCTCTGAACTGGCTAGTGGCCATAAAAACACGTAACTCAACCTCTCTAATTAGAACTAGGCTCTGTGGCTACTTGAGCATGAGAGTTCTCAGGAAAGCACAGGTGCTGATGAATCATCAGGTAGCATTTTCTTTTAATACCTCAGCATGCAGATGGGCATGTAACTGACTGTGAATATAACTCTTCACAATGCATAGTAGGGAACATATCCCATCTTTCACAACCTCCCTTCAATACCACAGTGATAAAGGAAATATGGTGGCAGTCTTTGAAGCGAGCATGAGAACACTTCTAGGGACGATGGTGGAAAAACATCCCCAGAAGAAGTAAGTTTTGGAGACCAGTAGGGAAGTGGGGACTTGCAACAAAAGTGAGAGTGGCGAGGAAGGAGAGCAGAAGGACAGGATGGAAGATGCTCACATGAGATTCTGAAGAAAGTGATTTTAAGCTACAAGAAGTATTAAGGGTATGAGATCACGATGA
Source organism: Pseudorectes ferrugineus (assembly GCA_008033365.1). NCBI lineage: Eukaryota > Metazoa > Chordata > Aves > Passeriformes > Pseudorectes > Pseudorectes ferrugineus. The sequence goes on along the minus strand of QWTY01025337.1, from coordinate 24,656 downwards.
GGACAGGACAGGGACATTACACAGAAGCATCTCTTCTAGAAATGTGTGGTGGTGAAGCAAGAGGTTGAGAAACAGGGAAGAACCTTGGTAATACAAGGGTTATGGCATTCATTGAGCCTGGTACAAGCTAAAACATTTTAAAAATATGTGTGATACATCCAACTTCAGTCCTGACCAAGGATCTGAGAGCCTGCGAAGTGTTCAGTACAATCAAACTGCCCACTGCCCACAATAACCTGTGATGAACCCGAGAGACACATTGTGTTGACCAAATATTTTTGAGTTGCATTTTGTTAACGTTCTTGAGCTGCTCTTGACTGTAAACAGAACCATGGATAAAAAGTGTTACTGACATTAGAATTTGACTACACTGAAGGAGTAAGCAGGCAAACCAAAGGCAAAAACTAGAGCAAGGATGGCAGACTGTGTCACTGCCATCTTCCGTTTACAAATTCCTTCTTTGTCTGGAAGGAAGTGGGAAGAATTCTAATTTACTTATGTACGTAGATTAGGAATTTGTTTACAAATACCTCCTAACTTATAACTAGGACAAAAAAGGGCAAAGACTGAGGGATGTAACATTGTATTTTGTTTTCCTCCTCACATTCTGCCCTTGGTTTTTCTGCTATGAACTATGGGTAAGAGGAGTATTCTTTCTCTTGGAAGGTTAGAGAAAACAACCTATGATATATGGTAGCTTCATAGGGACTCAGCATATCAACATTTTACATACAGGAATGCTGCCAAAGAAACCTGCAAGCATATACACATCTGAACAGTTGTTAAACATAGCATAAAGGCCTTAGGTACACGTACAACCTGATACTTACAGATGTCTTTCTGGTGAATTACAAATTCTTTGGTGGCAAAAGCAGTTCCAGGGTTTTTGATTGTCACTGTGATGGAGCTCTCTGGGACTGGAATCTCAACCCTTCTCTCTTTAGTTTTAAAACACACTTGAGGGGTAAGGTCACTGAAAAGACAGAGAGGATTAAGCAGTTATTTCAGCTGAGAGGAAGTTAAGGCAAGTCCTATTCTGGCACACTAATAAAACACTAATTCTCTGTAATAAACAGAAAGCTCCATATCGAGTTTGTGAAGAAGTGAGCCTTGCATGGGCTTTGGTTAATCTCAGATTAATAGCATTCCCTCATCTTTCAAGTCACTTTTTATCATACTGATAGGTTGTGCACTGGTTGCATAATGCAACCACCTAGTTGTTAAGAGAACACTTCAAAGTGAAAACCTTGTTTTTTAACCAAAATCATAGAATCATAGAATCGTTAAGGTTGGAAAAAACCTTTAAGGTCAACAAATGCAACTGTTAACCTAGCACAGGCACCATGTTCACCATTCAACCATGTCCTTAAGTGCCATATCCACATGTTTTTTGAACACTTCCAGGAATGGTGACTCCACCACTTCCCTGGGCACTCTGTTCCAATGATTTACAACCCTTTTTGTGCAAAAATTTTTCTTAATATCTAATTAAACTTGAGGCCAACAAAAGACATATTTCTGAAACCTAGTCACCATGAATCAATATTTCAAAATAAGAAAAATAAAAAACCCCAAACCAAACCTAATAGTATCGCCCCCTCCCTTTGTGTTTCCTTACTCACTCTCCCTCCATGTCTTCTCAAAGTGAGGGCATATGGGTTAAAAGGGCAGGTTTACCACCTGTGTCCACATCTTAGAAAAAATCTTTTAGCTCCCTTCTGCTGCTCAGCTCACAAGGAAAGAGCAGAGAGCAGAGCAGAGGATTCCTAAGATCCCAGGTGAAAATGCAGTCTGTGCTTAATGTCTGTGCAGTGCTCAGCACAATGTGATCTGGCTTTTGTCTTGAAATTGTAAATATATACAGGAAACAATAATGGATGGGTCAAGTCCTTTTGCTCATTATCACTGATATGCAACTAGAAAGGCAGAAAGTTTGGAAAAATCCAGACCTTCCTCTTGGGGGAATGACGGCAGGAAGGAAAGCGGAGAGAACAATGCCAGACTTCCTGCTGAGGGACTGTTACTCACTTATGAACTGGAACAGGACCCTGGAGCTCCCATCAGCTGGAGTCAAGAGCTTGGGTTGAACTCTTAAGATTCACGCAAGACTCTGGGCTAGCAAAGTCCAGCTGAGACTTGAGTGCTCAGAAAGGCTATTCCTCTTCAGTACTGAGATATTATTAGAGGATGTTTGGGCAACTGAAAAACAAAACCTCTTTCCCTCAGGGATGTCTGCACCAAGCTCATCTCAGACTCTCTGCTTCAGGGACCCCAGCCTGTCCTGCTTTGCTACGGAGAAACAGCAGCAGCTACATGATTGTCCTTGTTCAGAGGGCAGTACCTCATGAACTCTGCACTTCTGAACTCTGGCCAGAGAGTCATATATACGGTGTTTTTTAAATAGAAATGATAGCTGGCAATGCAGAAGGAATAATGAGACACAGAAAATCAAGCATGTAGGTGGACTAAGTGCAGCCAAGCCCTGGGACCCCAAGGAGAAGTCTGGGCTGCCTGCAGAATTTACAGGAAAAAAGGACAGTACAAATATCTGGATTGCGGGCAGGATCAAGATGCAGAATGGATTTGAACTCATCTCTAGCACATGATAAGTATTTGGCAGACCCACAGCATGGGGAATTGAACATGTAGTTCTCATTAGTGAAAAACACACAGATTTAAGTTTTTTTAACTCTTCTCAAAATTCTCAACTTGCATTCACTTCAGAAAAGCTGTTTTAATTGTGAAATAATTTTTACATTTCCTCTAATACAGTGTTCTTCAGACAGCTTAAAATTTACAAAGGTTGTAAGGCAGTCGCTGAGAGATTTTTCATGTTTTTCCACATGAAATCCACGTGAATCTCAGCATTTGTGTCATATATTCTACTGCCTTGGCTCACAACATCAGGATTCACTGCTTCCAACTCTCATTTCCTTTTGGACTGGACCTGTTTTGAAGATATCCCTCATGAAACCTCTGAGCAAGGGATAGGCAGACACACAGAGAAGTCTGGGTAAATAAGAGCATCTTCCAGTCCTTTGAACAGAGCAAGCAGATTTTGGCAGGCAGATTGTTAGCATGGAACAATTTTGCCAGAAACCCTGCCATTGCCTGAGTTAACAGGGCCTAGGGGGAGCACCACCCAAGGAAAACTGATGGGGAGATGCTGGGAAACAACAGCATCACAATTTCCATGGGCAGTGACTGAGGAAAAACTGTACTTTCATCACAATTTCGTATTTTTCAACCAGGTATGTGGTGGGACTTACTTGGTAGCATAGCAAAAGTCAGTTTGTCCACGTCTTCCTCTAGAAGAGAAATCCCAAGTACAGAGCATTTTATGTAAATTGTGCGTTACACATTTCAGATTCTGGGGGTCCCCTAGAGAGCCTGAAATTATATAAGAAAAAATATTGTCAAAAACTAGTCAAAAATTGCAGGTCAAAAAAGAGCAACTGTAAAACAACTGCTATTTTTCACATCTATAGCCATTCTTCTTACATTTGTATTGCATGCATGTCTGGCCAGTATTTTAAAACTGTTGAATGATTTGTGTGCCTGGTTAGACAGCCACAGACTCACAGATTTCTAGAGGGACCAGAGATCTGGGTTTATACTCCTGTATAACAGAGGCAGCTGCCTCTTTCCACAATACCCACTCCTTGCCTAGCCTAATAAGCAGGCTTTGGGCCAATGGCAAAACCACAAGCTTTGATTTTAACCTAATGAGTTTTTTGCTCTCCTCCATGTCATACATGGAGGGCAATTAATGACAGAAGGGCAGTTAATGATAATGTGTGAAACAGTTGAAGAGAGCCAACATATACAGCAAAAAGGTTTCAGTGCAGACATTTACACCAACGCATACGCAGACTATCAGTGGCACTATGGAGAATTTAACATCCAGTTTTGCACTGGTTTACAAGATGCTGCTGCGTGCTGGAAAGCAGAGACCAGGCCTGGAACTGCCTCCATCCCAGGGATGGTGTGGGGCCACAGAGGTGACGGGTTTTGAACATACGTATAGTAGGAAAGCAATGCAATTACAAGGTACAGAAGCTGCAGAGGAAAAAGTAGTTAGTGAATTACATTGCAATAAACTTACCTATCTCTTGGCTATATGCTAAGCTTCTTAAGCATAAAATAGCTAGTGCTAAAAGGCAGCGGAGGCTTGAGTTCTTCCACATTCTTCTACTGTTTGTTTTAAGAATAGCAGCTTTAAGCAGGAGTAAACGTCATCTTCCAACAAGCTGGTCAGTTCTAAAATTAAATACAGAAATTAAAAAAAAAGACCAAAGTTTTAAATTCTAGACCTGGTATGCCACAAATGCCACTTTTTGTTCCATATACTTTTCTTCTTCAGTAATGTTCCCAGGCATAGCAACTCCTTTTCCTTCATCTGCCAAACAAACCTCGTCTCTGTCCCAACAACTCCTCGATTCACGCATTTTCATTATGACATTTCTTCAATAATCACAGACATGTAAAACTCTACAGTTCATAGGTATTCTTCAGGACTATCTAATATCAGAACAGAACAGGCATGGCAGAATATTCCCCTAGAATAAGCCTCTTCATCGTAGATGAAATGTCCTATCCACAAAGGATATTGTATATCCTGAATGGAAATGTCCCCTGCTTAATTTATGCACTTAAGACCAAACAGACCATCAGCTTCATTTACACACTCAAGACCAAACACACCATCTGTTTTCTTCTTTCCTCTGCTCAATTTTCATATTGCTGCTATTCAAAGCTATGGGATGCCCAAGACATTGCAGAACCACACCTGATCACCCAGGATCACTAGTTCAATACAGTGTTAACAACCCCTGGAGGAAAAATAATGGGGAAAAAAAAAAGTGAGCCATTTCTCTATCAAAAGATACTTGTTGCTGCAACTACTGACCTTAGAGTAAAAACTTACCTGGAATATTATGTTTAGTGTGTTCATTGAAGACTAATGGGTTTCTTGTTTTAAAAAGAGAGGTTCAGCTGTTCGGCAGGACCCAGGGAACACATTCAGTTCCACCCACCCATCGACCACCTTCATATTTTGTTCTCAAAAAGGAAAAACTGAAGGAAAACCTATGCAAAAGCTCAGTCAATTCCTGGTGCATGGTTTCCCTGCTACCTGAAATCTGTGAAGACGTGAGTATCCTTCCACAGATCGTAACCCCCATGTAGCAAAGAGGCCTTCTCTCAGCAATCAACAGCAGGAGCTGGGCCATTTTCATGTGAGAATATGACCAAGCTTACCTGTCCTGCAGAGCAGCTTTGTTCCCATTTTGTCCAGGCTCCTATTTTGAAAGGCTCCTGACCTTGACTCAGAAATACCCTCCAAAGCCAGACGAACATCAATTGTCAGAACAACAAACATTGTCTAAAAGCCTCTGTAATTTTAAAAGAAACCCCTTTTCACTGAAGTCCCCTGCACCACAAAGAGTGTGCTCCCTCATCCCTGCAATACAACCATGTATTTTTATTAGTTTGGTTTTTTTTTTAAGGAATCCTCCCTTAGGGGACAGCTGGAAATGCCTGAAATGCTCTTCTGTCCCTTACCAATCTGTGCAAGGAGAAACATAGCAGCACTATGCCAAATAATCCAGAGCTGCTCACAGGAGGCCATTTCTCTTCTTTCTCTTGGTCTGCAATAACCAGGCTGAAGGAAAGGTCCAGGCAGCACAAGAGATGAGAGAAATGCTATGGTAAAGACCACTGTTACATATGGAGGGACACCCATAAAACGCAATAATTATTTTAATTTCAGCATGTTCTCAAACCACTTGAAAACCTCACTAAACACATACTAATTTAAGCTACATTGCCCTCAGACAGTATCATTCATATATATTCCTAATTTGTAATATCCATGCTGTGCAATTTGTTAAAAGCCAAATCAGGAGCAGAGGCTGACAAATCCAGGTAAAGATGAATCAAGAACCAACTAGCATATAAAATATATTAATCTCTGTGCCAAATTCCCCCACTACATTCTGGTGTATCTCAGGGTCTTCATATTGTATTTCTCCATGTTATTAATGAAAATATGGGATGTTATCTCCAGGTTTAAACTTTGCTCACAAACCTCTAACTTCATAAAAAACATGAAGACCACTCAGACAGGCCTGGGAGTTACATGAATAAAATGACTGATTCTATTTGTGAAGTATATTTAAATTTTATCTGTTTCTGAGGACTTCTTCAAAGGCTATTTCTGGTTTGCAGAAAAGTCCAAACCCAAAATTTCAAGCTCTATATCACAATCAACTGACAGTCCCCTACCAGCTGGCAAAGTCAAGGAAAAAATAAAAAGCCCTGATGCCACTTGAAGGAGAGAGAACTGAGCTGTGATGTTAATTAAATCCCAAGCCTCTCATATTATTCCCAACCCTCTAAACACATTACCTGTGTAGATTTGTGCAAAACCTGTTTGGTCATGCCAGGTTTATGAGGTAGATTCAGCAACTATGTGTGTGTGTGTATTTTAAGAAAATGTGGTTACCTGCACCTCTTTCAACATGTAGCTTACTGAGTTGTCCTCCTACTGCAGAAGTTTTAAGAGTAACATCATAGCAGTGCATTACAAGAAATCTGAGTCATACCAAGTTCTCCTAACTCAAAGCACAGTTTTAATTTCAGTTTCAAAGTCAGGCACAGAAGTGAACCTATGTAGTCTAATGCAAGGCATGATGAGAGTCTTGTAAACCACAATCTTTTGTAACAAGAATAGACTCCCTGGCTCTTGTGTTCTCATACACATTTTATAACTTGCTGAAAAGTTGGCAATTAGAAGCCTCATGTCACATAATTAAATGTCATTAGTCAGGAAAGAAAATTCCCATTTATAGGCTTGCTTTAATTATAAAGTTACAAAATAATTGAAGTACTTTAAAAATAGGAAATTTACTTTCTTTGGATGAAAGCTGCCTTCCATCAGTTCAAGACTAACTCAAACAAGGCATGGATGTTTTTCCTTATCCTGAAAGATATGAAAAGCATGTTATCCTCTAGACAGAGGTACTCTTAGGAGTCAGGGATATTTATTTAGGACAAGAGAGCTCAACATTGTCAGAAGGCGGCAAAACCTTGACCATTGTTGGCTGGAGTGCAACAAGAGCAGTTCTTACTAAATATAAATGTCTTTACACTGCAGGTCTTTGTTTTTAAAAATGGTATGAAGGGGGCTATGCCCATTGTCTCCATCAGAAAAAGCTACTGGAATTAAACTGCTTTTAACAGTTGTCCATCTTAAAAAAATATCAGCAATAGCACATCCCATAACAATCTCATTTCCTTGGGCAATATATTTGTATCACTTCACTGGCACTATCATCAGTGATCCAAATGTGCTCCACAAGTATCTCTTGCTCCATTTTAAGCACATTATTTTGTCCTATCTCCAGCAGACAAAGAACAGTTTATCCTCTGCCTTGCAGCAACCTCTTACATAGAAGATGACTGATACCAGATCTCTAATAGCTCCTCCCTTAAAAACTCCAATTTTTTTTCACCATTTCCCAGTCTCAGTTTTCAGATTTCTGATCATTCCTGGAATAAACATCTCTCTGTGAACCAAAGCTGCTGTATCCACACTTTTGAAATATCTCTGCCCTGAAGCCTGAGCATTATCAAGAACAATGAAGGAACTTTCCTAAGGCAAACCTGTGTGTTTACACAGCCCATGCCATATTTGCTTTCTCCTACATTCAGACCTTGTTGACTTAATTTCGGTGCGTGATCCAGCCTCGGATACTGTACAAAGCTGCCACGTAGCTGTTTATTTAGTACTTCAGACTCCAATCTCATCCTCAAATGGACTGCAAACCTCCTGACTGAGTGTGAGTGTATTTGCACAGCAAATTCACCTTAAAGCCTTTGCCTGAAAAGGTCTTTCACTTTTGAAATTTTAAAATATGGAAAGAGCCTCCAATAAATCTATGCTAAGTAAAAAAACTGTGGGTGTATACAAAAAGTATTCACATGCAAATTCATGCCATACCAACAGCAAAGGCATGACAGGCTGCAGTGTAAACTGCCCTTTTTTTAAGAGTAGTTACTACAAGCAGGATTCCATAATAACTGTTGGAAGGTACAGCACATGGGAATGTCCTGACTTCTGCCCAGGGCTTTATGTCATGCAGAGGAACTACCCTTGTGCCTGTGGTCAGAAAAAAGAAATTCTGAATTTCTTTTTACACAGACAAGGTAGCAAAAGAACAGTTAGATTCAGATTCTTAACCACTGAAGCCAGCAGTTGGTGGCCTATATTTAAAAGAGCTCAATAGCTATCATGGACTTTTAAATGACTTTTAAAGATGCTTTGATGCAGTCAGTGCACCTACTGGTGATCAGATAGATCAGAAAGGGTAAAGTGCTCCAAGACAATAATGGGAAAATACATGTGGACAGCTTTGCTTTAAAACCTTGCCAGCTGTAAAGAAGGTTAAAGGTTCTGTGACAAACTGAGAAAATGAGGGCAGCTAAGATATTACCAGCCTCTTTAGACTTAACCTCTTAAAGGGGATACCAGAAAATAACTGGTATCTCTCTTTCTGACTCTGTTTGTTATTACGTATTTCTTGGCTTAACTGGTTCTGTGTATCTTTTTTTTTAAGCATAGCTGACCAAGTGCTCAATTCTCTTTAAAAACAACAAAAAAAAAGTGTTTTCTTAGTCAGTTGTAACAGATCAGTTCTCTAAGCACAAAAGTTCTGAAAAGCTTTGTTGTACTTTTGAGTTTTCTGGTCTCCAAACGTATTTCATTGTCAAGTGCTAGGAAACCACTTTGAAAACAAACAAAACAGCTAAAGAAAAAAAATCAATAATCTTTCCAGCCTGCTTTCTGCCTGCAGCCTGATCTGACAGTCACAAGCCTCCAGATTTGTTTTTTAGAAATGTCTGTGAATTGAAGATTAGTTGCCAGAGTTTATATATATATAACTGTGCTCCAGAAGCAGATACATGAAAAGAAATGGTTAAAAAGTCAGCTTATACAAAAGGTTTAGGGAAACTAAGTGGAGAAATCTAGATGAAACCATGAAGCCAGTAAAAATGTATGTGGTAAATGTAAAAGAAGAAGTCTCATTCTCGATAAATTTTCTCCAGTTACAATTTATATCTTGCCTCCACAGATAAAGGTATCATCATAATAATTTACCACCAAATGGAACATTAAAAGCTCTCAAGGAAAATGATTACATAGCACACCACCAAAATATTGTAGAGAATGATAAGAGGCTGAATTTTTGGCAATACTAGACAGCCATCATCCCAGATACTGTCAGGCAGAAATGCAGGTGCTAAGTTTGTGCCTACATCAAACCTTGCTAGAAGAAAAATTACTCTGCTCAGCAAGTGGAGAAAGCTCATTTTACTTGTCTCTGCTGAAAGATACTAATTCAACCTTCAAAGTGAAAGAAAACACACTTACATCCAGGTAAAAACGCATATATCAAGTTACGCATTCTACTGTTGCCAACTGAAAGCTTCCAAAAAAAAATTCCCCTATCTGAAAAACCATGCCAGAAGTACACATTTCTGGGAAACCAAGCAAATGGCCAATACAGCTGACAGTAAAGGCAATGAACACAGAAACAGAAGATGAACTGGCTTTCTTTAGAACAGCTTTGCTGATCCCACAGCCTTCAGTCTTTGACTTTAAAGCTAGCTGAGTAATAATAAAAAAAAGAATTAATAAGATTTATTTGAGGGAGAGGGAGCTTGGCTGTTTTTCAATAGAGTACATTCTTCCACCTCCTTGAAAAAATTTCCAAAGTTGAGACAAAAATCTCTAGTAATATAAATGCAGGCTTTCCCTCTCTGTTTTATAACATGGCACCATTCCACTTTATAAAAGATTTTCAGGACATGAATCACTGAAATGCATTTATAAATGAAGACTGAGTCCCATTTGGGAATCTGGCTTTCCCCAGTTCTGAGGAATTAATTTAAGAATCTGCTATTTCTCTTTCTGAAAGCTGATAAAATAATTCAAGTTTCCTATCTGCACCAAATGTCTTCTTCTAATCTGCAGCGGAAGAAAAGAAAACAAAGACAGGGTGTTAATATATTATTCAGTAAATGTGCAGGAGTACACAAGGCCAAACTTTCAGTCCTATGAGACATTTGTTTTGTTGGGTTTTTTTTCCTGTCAAGCACAAGGAGAAAAATTCCCTCCTCACTGCTTCCTCTAGCTGCCAAACAGCAGCATCCCCTCTGAGGTACTGGAAAGCCACTGCAGTTAATCTTGCAGGCACCCAGCCTGCCTCTGCAAGGTGAAGTGAGAAGTCAGGAGACGACACACAAGCTCAACACAAGGATCAACACTTCAGCATTTTCAAAGCTCCTGGTCTCAAGTACCACCTACAGAGGCAAGCATTTTAGCAAGAAATTTTACCAACAAGGGTAAAAGTGCATCCCAGATGGAGTAAGTATGTCACCTGTCTCAGGTTCTAAGGCCAACTTGCAACTGCACCTGCCTTCCAGTATTTTCAGTTCTTCCTTTTTTTTTTTTTCTGATCCCAGGACTGTTAGACACTATGGAAATACAAATAAGCAAGCTGCAGACTGGGAGAGCTGCAGGGTATTTCCAGGTAGCGATTTGCATGAGAAGCACCTTTACCTGGCAAGGACATGAGATGACAAATTCATGAACAAGTGCCACAAGTCAAGGGTGATTTTATGAAAGCATTTAGTACCTGCTGGACAGCACAACACACACACACAGAGAAACTGAGACGCTCAGGACTTGCCTTTTGAAAGAAAGGAAAATATGTAGCAGAAGCAGATATCAAATACTTTAATCATAGCAATGTATACAGTTTTGAGATGGATTTGGAAAGTACAGTGGAAGACTCCTTCACATTACTCATGTAAACCAAAAAAACCCCATGAAACAAGAACAAGACAGAAACCACTGGGAAGAATATCCCTGCTGGGACCGATGAGCTGGAGACAAAAAAAGCACAGTGATACTGAAGAGGTGGAGCAGTCAGGCAGAGCAGTGGACTGAAAGGGCAGAACAAAGCGAAGAGACACTGTAGGAACCGATGATTTATTTATACCACAATCAAAAGGTAACTTACTAGGTGACTCTTCTTGTTTTTCAAGCAAAATACGCATTTTGCACACTTAGCCTTTTGCTCTCACTGATTTATGCCTGTTTTCAATTCAACTGTATGCTAATTTAAAAACTCTTAGTCCTACTAGAGTAATTTTTTCACGCATTGTTCAGTGTACCCCACGCCAGAGTAGTTCCCAAGCCAGACATTGCATTTAATGTTCCTAGTGTGAGATTTTCAGAAGAACAAAGACACTTTCAAAGGAAAATTGGGTGTCTCACTCCTGATTTTGGAAGTCCTTGCCATATCAATTAGTCATCACGTACATGTTTAAATACAAGCACACCAATGACTACTACGAGCACAACACTGCTCTCCAGATGGTAACAACAAAAAACAAACTCTTCTGAGAAACACAGTGAACCGGAATACTACCAAAAATAGACTAAATATGTTTTGGGATATTTGCAAGCCTGTTCATGATTTATTGTTGCTACATATTAGGACAATATTATTATAGATTACCCCTAGGCCTTATTAGACATCAGAAAAGGCACGCTAGAGAGGTCTGGACTGCAGTCCAGTAAAGGTTGACTTCACTCTGCAGCCATTTCCTCGGCAGGGTTTCTCCATCCAGCTGCAGTTTCACCAAGTTTGTAAGGACACAGTACGCTGAGATCTCACCTCCTCGTCCTGACTGAAGTGAACCTGAGCAGTGTGTTCAAAGGTTACTGCAGGGGTGAAGGGACAGACAACATATTATCAGATAAGCCCAGCTTCCTTAGGAAGTCAGCTCAAATTAACAAGCACAGATTCTTCTGCCACAGAGGTGCAGATGGAAAACACCTAATCATCTGAACAAAGAACAAAGCAAAAGGGTGAAGGTTAAGAGACACTACTGGCCAAAAGAGAATTTTTGATCTTCTAGGTTATTGTGCTGTGCAGGAGAAGGAAACAGCTCAGAGTCACTTGCACACTTCTGTTTTAACCCATTCAAAAATTTTCTTGATACTTACTACAACTGGCAAACTAATATTGTATGGAGATGAAGGATGTACTTGTATAAATCTGATTCAGCTACACACATTTCCTGATATGCTTGAATTTGGTGACCTCACGATCGACACACTTCCTTGAATTCTTATGCTTTGCAAGGCAGCATGGAACAAGCACAGTGAGCAAAGGCACACAAGTCTGATTACTAAAAAATACCTCTTATCATGACTCCAATGGCTACCCACTATGCCTTTTCAATACTTAATAGATGTGCAAAGCATAGAAAAAAAATGCACCCTTTTTTTTTTTGCAGTAGATAAACCAAGAATCCAATGAAAACACACGGAGAAGGTTTCCCCCTTCTCCAGTGCTTATTGCATTTTACTGACACATAACTGAAAGAAAACATAATCCAATTATTCCAAAGCACAGTTCAGTTTTGGAGGATACTGTTAGCCCACTGTGTAGTTCTCAAGACAGCATGTCTTCAGACAAAATGCCATTTGCCCACATTGTCAACTGCACGTTACTCAATGTCAGGTTCATGAGCCAGACCACGACACTCAGGCTTTATAAAGACTGCAGAATAAAACTGCTGTTCCTTAGAAGAGTCATAATTCTGTCCCTGCTGGTTCTCTTCAGCTCATACGTCCTCATGAACTCACAAACACTAAAGAAGTTGACCTTATTAATGAAAGAGTTTATTTTCCTTAATCTGGAAATGTCCAAAAACTTATTTTGAACTATATGACCTTTAATCTTCTTTCCATCACAGGAAAAGCCTAATTAGTTTTATAAGAGAACACTGATAATTACTGAAGCGATTCCAAGTGGTTTTTTTTTTTAAAAACCGGCAATGACCCAAGGGTTAGAATCCTTCATTGTTTACAATGAAACCTGTGGTATCCAAATTATTTTTAAGGTACAATGAACCAAATCCAAAGAAAGTCTCTCTTCACATGTACAAGGAGCATATAAATAGATCAAATGCTGAAATGAGGCTTTCACATTAAATAATATATTGACAATAAAGAGAACAGTTATGTGATATCCTTTTAGAGTGAATGTAAGGAATGAGAGTAACTTACGAGAAATAAATTGATTTTTTTTTACTAATCAAGGAAATGGGCAATTCCTGAAACTACAGATCTATATTTTCTGACAAATTCCTGTTGTACTAATCTTTATTAAGACTAAAAGCTGTCATGCCTCGTTGTAGTTCCACTCCTAATAAGTAGCAGACAGATCACATGAAGACATACTGCAGGATGTTATCATGTATGACCACCCTTCCACTGGGCTGGACAAACACTTTCCTCTCTGCTCTGCTCCCAAGTGGGCCCTCAATGGTGCCATTCCCCTTCTAATCTTGATAAAGGAGGAAGGTCTACAGTATAGTAGGACATTATCAGAACAAGTCAGTCCATGCGTAATTACGTAGCAGTTGTATTTCCTTTGTTTATTTCCTTCACATGCTGTTTCAGTTGTACGTTTTTCCCCCGGACTTTTTCACTTACCCATATATACATGTGTATCCCTCCTTTTAAGGTGGCAAAGTGTGGGAATTAAGTATTCAGAAATACAAATATTGACTTCTACAGTTGATATACTTCAGAGCTGGTCTCTTTCCTAATTAACTCTAATAGATACAGGCTATAAGAAACGAATATTGACCACGCACTTCACACACATACATGGACTCACTCTAATGCCTGCTTATGATACCAGTAACTCCCTCATTCTCTTGCTGCTCACAGCTTCCACTGGAGCCAGGGACCCAAAAGACATGCAAGCACACCAATCCAGCTGTCGGAGGACAACTACTCCTCCTTTTCTGCTCTGCTCCTCTCACAGAGGTTTTTGCAAAGGGCTTATGGTCCACTTGTAGATCTTGTAGCAGCACAGCAATGCAGTGCTTCAATATAAACTGAATCTTTCATGTTTTCCTTTCTATCCATCTAACAGACTTTGATGCTGCCAAGAAACATACAGCCTCACCTCAGTTTTAGTGTGCTCCTTCATGTTATCCCCTCTACAAACATGCAGCACTTCCTTAAGTGTATTGCCCTAACTGAAACAAATCACTTATTGCAATGCCAAAGGCACAAGAGGTAGTTGTTTTACAATTAAATTAACACCCACGTTTCCATTTCAAATAATTTAGACTGATCATTCAGTTTAGGCAGCACATTGTCTAAAAAGAAAACATAAAGAAAAGTTCAAATTTTGTTTTCAATTTCTGCTAGATGACTTTAAATAGAATTCAAACACAGACTGAAAGCTCTCAGTCCATAAAAAAAACCGCTAACAATTCCTAAGTTTTTTCAGAAAAATCTAAATGAGAAGTTTATACTTTATCTGTTGGATGGGTTTTTCTGTCTTAGAAAGTTTCTTCATTTTCCTTGATGTAAAAAAACCTAGCAGCCCTTTAGGTATGTCATGGAGCATCTCAGAATGGAAAATACTGCTATGAAAGTACTTCACAGGGATGTTGTCCTGGTTTCAACAGGGATAAAACACTTTAACAAATTCTGCACCATTAAAATAATGCTCAGCAAAAGAAACAAAACGATGAATATATGAACATTTTAAAATAATATGCACGATGGCTAGGATCCATGATTTTTACTGCTGTAAAATAAAACGCTTTTCTGCAATTTCTTTTAGAAGTTAAGAGAAGCAGAGAATTGAGTCCCTGTAAATAACCCACCAGCAAGTACTGAGACAGCAGCATCTGCAAGGGTAATGATGCTGCACCTTGTTTAAAACTGAAAGCAGCTCATACAAGATTGAGACTGCTACTAACAGGACAGAGAGTGAGTCAGTTCCACAAGTCTCTTCTGACATGATTCATGCTTGGAATAAGAAAACAAAACAGAAATTTTCAAGGCCACGTTTCACATCTTCACATCACTTCCACATGACCATCATTATAGCATCTGTAACTTGCATCTGCCTCTTCTCCCTCAGTCCTCCTTTGAAAGTGAGATTCACCTCCTGAAGTTCTCTTTTTTAAAATTTTTTTTTTTCTTTTCTGAAGGGTGACTATAAAAAAGGGCTGAGGAGAGGAAAAAACAACCTTGGATTTTACACACACAAGTCATTCCAACTCTTCTATCTATGCTTAACAGGGTTCTTCCTTCCTGCTATTATTAGTAAATCTCACAGTTTACTTCTCTCAGTATTGAGCTGGCAGATAAAGCACAAAAGAAGAAGGATTTCTTACTTACTAGCTTCTGACACCAATAAATTCTGTATACCTACACAGTAGAATGGAAAAATCTCTTCCTGTGGAAGGCTGTTCATCACATTTTTCATGCATTGTTGCTGATATGTTTAACTTTTTTGTTTCACAAGTCAGCAATGAAGCGGCTATTGTTTCCAAAGTGCTGAGCAAGTCCGACTGCGGGAGCGAGAGACGTGCGACAATTCTCAATGGTCTCTCTGGTGGCTGCAGATTGAGGTGCCCAGACATGGGGGAGAGAACGCAGGGGCAAGGAAAACCTGAAGAGCTGGAGAACTAAAATCTGGGTGTAGTTATATGAATCACATGTTCTGTTTCAGTTTATTTTTAGTTTCTATTCCAGTATTCTATTCCTTAGGAAAAATTCTGCTCTTCATGCATCTAATCAGGTCTATCCAGACACACAGCACACGATGCACAAGGCCAAGCACATCCTTACAGGTTCACCTTTCTAAATCCAGAGACTGGCAGAACCTTTAATTTTATGGTATGAAACACCAATGCATCACTTTTTCTTCCTTCTGTGAAATATTCTTCTACAAAAGCCCGTGCCAATCTCACCATGAAGCAAGTCATTAGAACTCACAAAGCATTATACAAATAATGCCACCTCAAACATCTTTGGAGAGTACTCTGCTCTTCCCATTTCTGCAACTTCCCATACTAAAGAGCTATTCACAGAATCTGCACAAGGACTATAAATGCAAAACATATTTAGATGCCAATGCATGTGCCTCAGGGATATAAGTATTTGACTTTAGAATAGTATATACAGAAAATATTTGTAAGCCACAGTAGAAGATCTTAAAAAGATCAGATGTATATGTAGGTATTACAAATGCAAGTGACAAATACCTTATTTTGTCCAAATAAGAAAATTTTAAAAACTAAAACCAAACCAAAACAATTGTCTATCATTAAAGATGGCAAAAATTAATGGTCATTACTTCAAAAGAAGAGATTGAGTGGAAGGCAATTTTTACCAATACTTGTTAAATTCTTAAAGTGATCAGCTCATCAAAAAGCTGGGTTTAGATTGCAGCATCTTATTCATCTTAGTTCTCAGGTCTCATGAAACAAGCAGCTAAATGCTATCAGAGATCACCTGTGTCCTCTGACGAGAGGGTATTTCACAGCCAAGGAGCACTGCTCGTGACTAACTCACTGCAGATTTATGCAAGATAATAAGCCTCAGTAACCACATATATACACATATTGCTCTGGAATTTGCAAACACATAAGTATGACTAATTCTAACTTATGAATGAAGGTACGCACAAACTTACATTTGCACTGTTGGCAGCAGCCCAACTACAGGACCTCTTTCCTTAGTCTTCAGTACAGGAGAGATGAATGCTGAACTGGGCAGTCACATGGGGCACCTGAAGCTGAAAGATTCATTTATAAACCATTGCTAAGAATGCTACACTTGAGGATCACTCAGAAAAGATGTGGAATTATAACTATATGTTTGAGTGTGTGGAGAGGAAAATTAACACTATTTTGCTGAAAGCCTGTTAGTGACCTAATTCTACAGCAGCTATTGTAATGCTGAGTGCTTGCTCTCATTTCTGTCTGCAGTAATCACTGCCCAAATTCCAGCCCAGAACTACCTACTGATTAGCAAGCATGCATACACCAGGGCAAAAGGATAGCAGACAAGAATCTAACGTTTTCAAGGATGCATTCTTTGCATATTAACACCAGCTGCATTGCTCGTTAGTTGAAATATGAGGAAGGAACTGGAAAACATTCAATTTTCAAAGTATCGGTTTTCACAGCTCAAGCAAAGAAATACATAAAAGATACTGAAAATAAAAGTCCTAACAACTTTTTCTGTATGGATCAGGCTACCTTACAAAAGCCCTTGATCCAACAGCACAAGAGAAAAACTAGCCATTCATTAGCAGTGGAAATGGTTTCATCCAGTACAAAGTCGATTTATACTCTGGATCAAATTATTACTTTGAGCAGTTCGGGTCTGTTGTTGCAAAGGCTAAAACAATGCAACCATTTAGTTCAGAGAGGTTACTTGGTCACAGTTCTCAATTACCTACACAGAGAAAGGATTTAAACTTAACCCACCATGTTAAGACATGCCATGGAGGAAATGCCATGTAGTAGACCTCGACTGAAAAGTGAACATTGTGAAAAGTAAAACCAATTAAGCATTGGCAAAGCTTTTCAAGGGAGGAGTGAACTGACTGAAATAAAAAATAAGACTGTATCTATTACTAAGAAATTCTAAATAGGGGTTCAATGTAAGTCTTCCTATACTAAAGCCTTTAGTTCACATTACTCCAACGTCAGACCAGATTTGCACAAATCATGCACAGATCTCACTTTAATAAGGATTTTAATGGTGAAGGAAGACAATATACATGGGACAAAATACAGACTTCGAGGTAAGATTTAAAATAAGGGTCACATAACATCTTGCTGGCTTTACATCCAGACTGATCCTATCATTTGAAATATGTGGCAACATTTGGTCAAAAATTTCCCATCATCTTGAAGAAAGAAACAGACCAGTCACATTTAATTTGGAGAAGGCTGTTCTATATTGGGAATTGTGACAATGCTGCTCTAGCAGATGAATTATGAGTTACGTGCCTTGAGACCTGTGCACTAAAGACTTCCCACCGCCATGACCTTTGGAAATGTGTGGAGCAGGGGGAAGGAGGGGAAAAGGAAGAGGAACAGGTAGACTCTAGGGAACAGATATTATTATCCTCACAACCAGGAGAAGCCCTAAAAGAGTTTGACATTTATGTTCACCTCACAAACACAGTACTTCAGTTCTTGTTGCACATAACTCCAGGCAACACTGAAGTCTACAATATAAATACATTTCTTAACTTTTTTTTTTCCTCTCTCATCTCCTCTCTTTTTTCTGCCCAGGATTAAACATTAGAAGCTTATCTCCTTGGTTTTAGCCCCAGAGTTGCTGTAAAAACCTCAGAGGTCAAACATCTCTTGCTGCAAGTGCTGAACTTGATCCAAAACATGAATTATTGTGAAAATTAGTTATAATTGGAATACTTATAACTTACATTCACCTTTGGGCCTCAGAATCTGCAGAAGCTCCACCTATAATACTGACCATTATAATTTTCTTCCGAAGTTCATTTGATTTAGGAAGCATTTTTGCCCTGCAGTAATATTAAAACCAATTATTTGGGAAAGATATTTTGAAGCTCTGTCCTCACTGATTTTATACTTCGGAGAGGCCATTAGATCACCCAGTTCAAGAAGGGCAAAACCATGATCTGCCATACAAACAGAGTTACATCACATGATGAGCAGCACTGCTGTCTTGGCACAAGAGCTTCTGGGTGACTATGCTAAGTCCTGTTTGGAAAGGAGAAGGGCTGCCAGGCGAAGGCAGATACCACCAAATAACCCCAAAAGGCAACTGCCTGCCCAGACCTGTCCCATGTTCAGCAGAACCAAGACTCTTCTTCCACTTGTCCAAATTTTCCTCTCCTCTGGGTTCTCCAAGGCATGTGGGATGTGCAACTCTCAAGCATGCAAGTAATTTGAAATGCAGCTAATAAAGGTACAGAAAATATGAATATCAGATATTCTCAGACCACCCTGATGCACTGCAGTTTGGAGGCATTGTCACCCTCAGCCTAAATGCTGCAGATGGGCTCACCTTCTCACTGTTTGAGACCACCCTGAATCTGGACTAAACAACTTTGCAGCAAGTGGCCTGGGTTACCACCTGGCTCCAAAACAGCTTTTTCTGTGCTTCTATGTTCAAAGTGTTTGAAATGAAGAAAGAGCAATTTTTAAAGCTTTAGGCTGAAACGTGTGTGATGCCCAAGGGCACAATGTGGGGGGCATTCAAGGGCACCAAGCCAGCCGGGAGAGAGCTGGCTTGCTCTGCTCACCATCCTAGCCAAGCTTGCCACAGGCCATACCCACACCATCCAGAAAAAATGCTTAACTGTGCCTGAGTTATGTACAGTCAACTGAGCCTGCACTTCTTTTTGGAGGGAAGTAACTGATTTATTCAGGGCGCAAAACTAGCTTAAGTGGATGGCTGAGGCCCAGAAGTAAAACATGGACCATCTCTGAGCCAGATTGACAGTGTAAACCACCCTCAACGACCCCTGCTACTTGTACTTTTATTATACCTTTAAGCAACTTGTGCAATAATGACAAAATTATGCAAGCATAAGAAGCATTCCAGCATTCTTTTCAGACAGTGTTTATCAGCTAAAGAAAACACTCAAATACATCGCTTTATTTAAATTTCATGATTATGCACCACAAACTACCAGGCAACCTTGATATGAAACTATCAAGGTTCAGTCAATATTATAAAGCTGTTATAAGTGCAGCTGTAGGTACAAAGCAAGCACAAAGGCATACCTCTATTTTTGGCGTATATGTATATTCCAAAAGAAAGTACTTTTGACTGAGGATCAAAATGCAGTAAGCTATACTGGCAGAGAATGCTGGCATAACGTTACTCATCGATACAGAACCATCCCCCTCCAAAACAAAACAAAAAAATAACCAAAAAAAAAACCAAACTAAAAAACTCCAGCGAAAACTAAAAAAGGTAATTTCCTAACAGTGTTACTGTATCACTGACACTGGCTGTCTGGGGAGAGAACGCTGCAACATAAAATCAACTTCAAGAAAGCACTACTTTATCTCCCTAAGGAAATTTCAGGAGACTCAGCCTGGCTGAAAGGCTGTGCTTTTGGCTTTGCAGGAAACCGCCCCTGAAATGCTGGGTACAGATGAGAAAGGAGACTGCTCCCTGACAACACATGGCCCAATAGAGGGGGGAGGTGGTCCTGAAACCAACCTGCCAACACAGCAGTCCATCCTCTGTTATGGGCTGTGCTGAGGGTCCGATTTTTGGCAGGGTAGAAAGTGAGGCAGAAGGAGCAGGGAATTGCCACAGTGCCGTCCTTGTTTCCATGACATGTGCTTTTATAACTTGTGCTCCCTGAGGTAAAAAGCACAATTTGGACTCAACAGCTGACAACTCAGCAGTTCTCTGCCTGTGGGATAAGGGAAAGCTGGTTCTGTTATAGCAACAGTTGACCTCACTCCAGTGCCAGCTCCAGACAGTGCATGGAAAGGAGGGGGGACATATGCCCTTCAAAACCTTACACCCTGACCAACATTCATACCAATGGCTTAGGAGTTATTTTTAGCTTAAGCACTTTCTGCTTACAGTGAAACCTGCTACTAGGAGTGATTCCAAGAGACAGCGGCAGGGAAAGGCAGACAGCAGCAAAGTGGCAAAAGCCCCTGTTGAGCTTCTGGTGCTTGCAGGAGTTCAAGGACCTTACGGACACACAGCAGGAGGGCTCCCACAGTCTGTAAATGTAGGGACTGCGAATTTTCCAGAGGAAGGAGGATAGCAATGAGCAGCAAAAAAAGGATGATGTGTACGAAAAACAGTCCCCAGATATATTTCTCAGGGACAGATAAGAACTTCTAAAGATCATTTTTTCTAATTAAAATCTGTTAGTTTGTAACTCAGTAAGGAAGGAAGGCAAAGAACACAGGGAACTTCTGTGTTTTCTAGTGATACATGCCCTAGTTGTCCCTCAATCCCTCAAAATGCAGGTAAGAAAATAGGTCTGTTCATCTAGGAATTTATATGGCCCTCATCATTGCCATGCTAATGACTCTGGAAGAAATCCATACGGTTCTAGTAGATGATCCCTGAAGACATTTAAGCACACATAAAACCCAAAGTTTTGATGCTTCAACCTAAAAGAGACATGTTCCAAAATCCCACTTAGCTGCAGGTAAATATAAGAGAGGAAAAAAAAAATAATAAAAGGAGAGGTGGTGATAAATTTTGTAGGCATCAGCATGCACAGATGCAGTGTCATCTTTGACAGGGCCATACCACTTGCCTGATACTTAAACACTGAAGATTCACAAAGCAATTACTCCCTGCACGCATCTGCAGATAAAATGAGCACAGAATCAAAGAATCAGATTTCAAAGAAAAAAGCTGTTGCTTTTGTTTAAAGACACAGGAGAAGAAAGCAGGAGGAGTGTTCCTTTTTCTGAGGCAAACCAGTCACTGCAGCACTTGCTGGGGTATCAGAAACACCTCTGACCACCCCCAGAGCCTACTCAAAGTGACAGATGAGTCAGGATGAAGACTCCTCCAGCCCTTCTGTTGTTGGCATTTCTCTCTGAAGCTTAAGTAACCAGTGACTCAGTGCAGCACTCATGTCCTTGTGAGAGGGCACTCACTGGAAGTGAGGGACCATGGTCTCCAGGTCTTGGTCCCAAGGATTATTTTCCTCTCTTACATTAAACTGTTTGTGGAACAAAATGTATCAAACAGCTTTGGAGCATAGAGCATTTCTCAAGTCTTATCTAGAAGCAATTTATTTTTCTTATTTTTAGACAGAAATTTGATGCCTAACAGTGAAAAAGTAATCATAACTAAATCTCATGGGAAAAGAAAAACGTAATCCATCTGCATCAGCCTTGTGATATACTGCACTCTGCAAGATAGGGTCAGTATTTACAAACATCTAGGTTGTTTAAGACTGCCAGACACTTTTTTCTAGAGGTTTCATCTTTCAGATGAAATTCTTGCTAACATGGAGTTTAAATACATCTTCTTCATAAAACACAAAATTTGCTGTCAGACACCCACTGGATTAAGCAATCCAACATTCATACTCTAAGAGAGCTGTTTCTAATACATTTAGAGATTCTGTTCTAGCAGTACCTATGGATGTTAATAAATTCAGATATTTTTGAACCTTTTCTAAAGCCCTGAGTTGCATGACACTGAAATAGATGTGACCTTACAGACTGTAACTCAACAAGCACTTGAAAATTAAAGCCCTATGAATACCTGCTAGAGTAGCAGCAGCAGCTTTGCCACCTGTGAAAAAGTCTTCCTCTCTTTCAGAAGAGCATCTCCACCCATATGGCTGTTCCCATGTATTCCTGATTTGCCTTTGGCAAGTCTGCAGGAATGCCCTCACCTAAAGGTTAGGTCTCTCCTTTTCCTCAGCACACCTGTAAAGAGATTTTGCACAATCTTACTCACAGATAATGCTTGCCACTGGTTGCTCTAGGTGACTAAAGTGGTGTGTTTGGAGAGTGCACAATGGAAACTGTTATCACTTAATAATGCTGATAAAAGTTTGAATAGGTGAAACAGCGATAAGATGAAAGGATGCAAAGACTTGGTAAACAGAAAGCAAACAAAATCAGGTGATCTACTGACTCCCTAAAAGTTATATGCCAAACCAGCTCCAACTTAGTGATTTTTAAGATTTCCTTTTGTGAACTCCTGCAACATTTTCCACGGTAGATCACAGCCCTGCAGTCTACTGACACTAGACTGTCTCTTCTTAGACCTCTCAGAAGTAACCTGCAGACCCATCTCCTGCTAATGGCCAGCAACTCATGCTGAGAAATACCAACCAAGCGCAGATATGGTGCTTGCTACTCATTCTGCGGATACACTCATGGCATTTGCTCCTGTCTCTTCCACATCCAAATCCTTCCCCTCATCAAAGATATTTTTTGTTTTGATCCTGATTCACATTGTGGCCAAATGCAGGAGATTTCTATGTCTATTCTCACCTTTATGTACAGAAATCAAAGCTTATCTTTATCACCAAAACCATGTAGCATAAAATGGGTGATAAGCTAAGAACAAGCACAGACTTTTTGCAGATCAAGGCATTCATGCATTCTTCCCTACAGGATGTGCAAAGCTTTATATATAAAGCACGTGGGCACTGATGGATCTACACCAAAAAAACATACTGTCTCTGCAGGCATTGCCACATGCTGATTTGAGAGGGAACACGGCATGACATAGAGTTTAATCTTTCCCACAGCTACTAAACCTGCTTAGTCTTATTAACAGTCTGGGTTCATGCTGTGGGATTGAACTAAGGGTTTAGGAAGAATTTAAAGAATTCTTGTATAGTAAGGAGAAAAGGCAGAACGGACTTCCAGGTGAGATGTCAAAGACAAGTCACGCTGCCGTACTTAGGTAACAAGCTGAGTTTCAAACGCAGCAGAAATCTACCCAATTCCCAGGCTTCCCTGAAAGAAATTTGACATGGCATGGCCTTGATAATGGAATATAAACATTTGACTATTTTTGCAATGGTAATTTTAAGTGTGAAAGCCTGTCGAAAAGAATCAGAGTGACAACTCCTACACAACAGCTCACCATCGCAGTCTCCCCAGTATTAGATGGTTATAATATCTATCCAGATCTTCACTCCCATTCATAGCAAACTTCCCAGGCATTCACTACCAACGACAGTTGAAAAACAAACCATGCATATAACCAGTTCCTACCGAAGTAACACACAGCATGCCAGCACAACATACTCAATTCAAATTTACACGTTGAATTTTAACACGGGAATAACGTTCTTTACAGAACTACCTCAAAGGCTTTGAGAGATCGTTTTCAAACATGGTATCTACACACATTAGAAATTCAATCACTCAAAACTGACACAGCTGCCGCTGTGCCAGAGTCCCTGCACAGCCAGTGCGCGGCGAGGCACCCAGCATGTCTGGATGCTCCCCAAACACAGAAGGGGCTCTGGAGTCACCTCCTAAGGTCCATTTTTCAAAAGGGTGCTACTTATTTAAAAATAAAATAAGATAAAATAAAA
>QWTY01025336.1:0-11667 GCA_008033365.1 Pseudorectes ferrugineus | reverse complement strand
GCTTGTCGGGCAGTACCTGAAGCATCGTGTCTCCTTCTGGTCTCACAATTCAAGGAAGACACAGAAATGAACAAAGGGCTGCAGAACCTCCCCTGTGAGGAAAGACAGAAGGAGCTAGGCCTTTTATCCCTGAGGAAGAGAAGGATCAGAAGGGACCTCATCACAGTATGCCAGCACTTAGAAGGTGGCTACAAAGAATATAGATGCTCTCACATCACAAGGAGTCATATGGTGAAGACAAGGGGCAAAAGGTACAAGTTGCACCAGAAGACATTTCCTTGACATAAGAAAGACATTTTTTTACAATGAGAACCATCCTTCATTGGAAAAACCTCACCAGGAACCAGTAGAGTCCTCATCACCATAGATTTTCAAGATGCAATTGGGGAGGATGCTAGATAATCTCATCTAGTTTCCCTTTCCCATGAAAATGTGGACCAGATATTCTCTTGAGGTCTCTTACAACTGCGTTGTTCTGTGATTTTGTGGAGTTTTTTTCACTAATGGCCACGTAATTTTTCATTTATCTTTCTCTCAAAATGGAAGGGTTGTCTTCAGGGCTCTAATTATTGTTGTTGATGTTTACTCTAGCATATATCAGAATTTCTCCATGGAAACAGGATGTATGAGGAATCTGAAGTAAAAAAAAAAAAAAGAAAGAATTAATTGTAAGTATCAGCTGGGAAGTGCTTCAAGCAATGATTATTCTGTCAGCCTTCAGCTAATTGCTCAACATAACTGACTGTTATTAGAAGCTTTCTGATCATATTTAAAAGCAAACATAGATTATTTTCTTGAGAAAGAACAAATAACACAGACTTGACTGTGATGCCGTTTATATCAGCTTTTTCTACACATGCAGTTGGAGCTGGGTCTGGTTACAGTTAACTCATGAAAATTCAAAGTTGCTCTGTTGATCTGCAAGACTTCCTTCAGATTACACACAATGACATCAGGATCTAGATCCTTCATTTTAATGGGCAACACCTAATTTAGAGCAGCATGAAATTACAATGGAAGACCTGGAATATGAAGAAATAGTGGAGTTACACTTTTAAGATATAGAAGACTATAATATATTAAGAATTGGGTGCCCAGTACACAGGGTGAAATATGAAAAATGAAGGTTTATTTTCATGCTCACACCTGAAATGCAAATGTGTAACAGATGTTTAACTGTCTCCTTTCATGCTATCAACCTCGCATTGATCACAGCACAAATATATGTAACACATCATAATTGAACTGATGGAAAACCTGTATTATACAAGTGACTGTAAGGAGCTCTCTGTAAGTATATCTGTTTTAATTTGAGTGCATGAAGTTGGGTCTTCCCTTAGAGCAGGCTCAAAGCACCTATGGCTGAGAAATAATTCACTGCAAAATATCCGAATAATAACTTGTAAATCCCCAAGGCACTCAAAATACAAGGCTTCAGTGAATTACAAACCTATTTATACAGGGTATGAGTTTACATTTGCATATTTATGTATCTAAAATTGCACATATTTATGTGCATATGTACATATTTCTTTTCCACCTATTCATACTAGACCAAAGTTGCTATTTTTTCATTAAACTTCAGCTGAATCCCCTGTTACCTCAATTCTTTGGTATAACATGGTTTTCTTACAGTAGGACACACTGGATTAGGAATAGAAGAAAATGTACAGCATTGGATTACAGGAATTATTTATTCTGTGTCTAGAGTAAAGCAGCCAGGGCTGCTAAGGTTCTTTTTTCATTGTTCTACACAAGAGGATCCCTAGTGTATTTGTGTCCTGAGATACACTCCTACATGGAGCTTAGAAAATACTAGTACAGCTCCTCTTCAGAAGGGGGTGGTCTATTATTAACAACGCATTAAAAACCTTCAGAAAAGTATTTTTAAAGCCTCTGGGCTGCTATGTGGTGTTCTTTTCATGTTCTTTAGAGTTTTGCAATTCCTTCCTGTCTTAGCCTCCCAGTAAAATGAAAGATTGACATTATTCTGTGAGGTTCAGGTAATCTACTGATCTGTGATTTCTTACAATGAAATCATGTGAGAGCCTTCACTGACCAGAACAGCATGTGGTAAAATCAGGTATAGAAGAGGCCCCAACATACAGTGCTGGAAGCACCACTTGGACAAAGGCAGTAATTTATTACAGAAGGAAAATGTTCCCACTTTCAGAACTAAGTGACACAAATAACAGAAACAGAGGTCACAAAAACCAGTTGTCACAGGGATGGATGATGAAAAAACCCCATCATGAAACAGAGAACTTCCATGAATTAGCCTGAAAGGGGAAAGGCCATGGCATGGCTCTGGGATCCAACCAAAGCATCCTTTTTCTGCATACATCTTTTTGACTTCAGCAGCTTTTGGATACATTGTATTTTGAGCAGAGAGGAAATTCAGAGCAATTTTGTACTACGCAGTTGTGCTCCCTGCAATGCAGAAGGGCAAACCCCAGCATTAGATTACCAGATGTGCAGGGGTTCTCTAATCCGTTAACTATTACATTTGCATTCCAGGGTTTTCGTAAGAAATGCAACAGCTGTGAATCTCTGAAGTGTCTCCTAAAGCGATGACTGACTTTGGAGATTATCACTCCCTTTTCCCTTAAAACAGGATGGAGTTTCCCCTGTGGCTTCATGCTGCTGGAAGGGATCCTGGATAACCTCTGACTGTTTAATCCCTGCAGACCTGGGGAGCAGTGCAAGTGTAGGTGGTGAATGAAGGGAAAAGTTTTCCTACTGAATTCTGAGAATTCTTACCCTTCAGGTGCTCCCTCTTTTCCAAAAGTGTCAGTGATCTGCTGTCAAAATGTTCAGGAGACATTTGAAGAAAAATATTTTTCCCTAGACTGAGATAAGCCCCATGTCTCAGAGGTTCATAAACAAGTCCAAAAAGGCTGAAGGAAGAAGGGAACCTGCAGGCAGACCTTTTTAAATAAAAGAGCAACTTCATTTATTAAATAAAGTTATTCTAAGGAATTGCTTGTATTCCAAAAATATGCTAAGGGCATGAAAAGTGAGAAAGTGAGTTAAAATTAAATTTGGAGATAATAAATAGCATTTCATAGAATCGTTGAATCACAGTGTATGCTGAGTTTGATCATTGAGTCCAACTCCTGGTCCTGCACAGCACGATCCCCAAGAGTCACACCATGTGCCCAAGGGCATTGTCCAAATGCTCTTGAACTCTGTCAGGCTGGTGCTGTGACCACTGCCCTGGGGATCTCTTCCAGTGCCCAACCACCCTCTGGCTGAAAAACCTCCTGCTATCCAGCCTAAACCTCCCTTGACTCAGCTTCATGCTATTTCCTCAAGTCCTGTCTCTGGTCATATTTCAAGGCAATGCATGCAAAAATAATGCTTAAGGTTCAAGAAATCAAACCTGTGTGAAGCTACACAAACAGACATTAGCAAAGAAATTTTACTGAAAGGGATAGCCAAACCACAAGCAGGACTTTTAAATTGCTTCTCCCCTCTCTACCCTTAATCTTTGCCTTTTGATCTCAAAAAAGGAATTTATAGAAAGTCATCAAGCTTTTCTCAGATCTTAATTTGAGATAATGAAGGTAAAAATAGTTCATCTCTCTTTCTGAAAATTATGATCTTTGCTCTCTCAAACACCAAGGAAAGGCAAAGATAGGTAACATGTCTCCAGCTGAACTCCTTCCTTCTGACAAAACACAAAGCAGAAATTCATGCTGAGAATTTGCTCAAAGACAAATGAGTTACATTCAAACCTGAGTGTCTATAACAGGATGCATTTTATGGAAGACCACAGCAGGCCAGGTTAAGTCCGGCCTTCAGAGCAAGGACTCAGTTTTGGCTTTTTACCATACATCCATAGTGAATGAGTGCAGAATCAAGAAGTGAAGGCATCTGAACTCAAAAGTGATCTGCATTTCAGCCCAGGGTACAATCCTTCTTGAAAATGAAATCAAGAATATAAGGCCAATGACTCTGAAAACACTCATGTATTATCCTTGAACCTGCACCAGTGAGTATCTCACTTTATAAAAACTGCTTTTCATCTGGGACCTTCTGAATCATTGGCAAACCTTTTAGAATTTAAGCTTTCCATCAAGATTATCCCTTGGTCTTGAAAGTTCTGGCACTGCTTTCTACTATAATGTTTCCTTGTCCCTTGTCAGGGAAGGTGGCAGAAGAAAAGGACAGGAGAGAGAGGATTAATTTTTAATTTGGGCATAGTTAAAATGCAATTTCTGGGCATTATAGCAGGCAATTAAGTGTCAAAACAGACACACTGAAAACAAGTGCTAAGGTTGTTTGATGATCATGTAACAAGTATGAAGAGAATTACTCTCCCAAAGCAATATCGTTTATTTTAAAGGTGAACTCAGCAATTCAACATTATGTCTTTTATGTATGAATATTTTGGCTCCGTTTGTATTACTTTTAGCTATATTGGCTAAAGATCCTTTTAGCATGTATCATATCACTGAATTCAACAGGATGAAGAAACTTCCGTGACTCCTGCCCATTACACATTTTCCAGAGGAGTAGAAGGTACCATGTCTTTGTTTAGACTCAGCTACCAACTATATTTGTTCCTGTTAGCTTATGTTATTTCTCAAAAAGCTAAGACCTGTCTAGGAAGAATAAAGAGGTTCTATTTTACCAAGAGCTACCATCTGTATTGGATTTAGGGAGCTTGTGAAAACCTAATGTCAAATGAAGTTGCATACTTTCAGTGCTGAAGGATGAAGAAAAATTACTTAGAGCAATATATATTAGTTTATAGCAGTTTATGTCAGTTTATTACTATATAAAATATTCAGGCTATTTCCTCTTGCTTAATTGGCATCCTAGATGAAATAAGGACACAGGCTGAAGAGATAAGGTGTGACCATGGAATAACATTTCATAACAATACTAAAATATTAAATTAGAACAGATGTTGCAAAGTTTAAATGCCAAAGATTCAAAATTTACAGGAACATGTGTATGGGATACTTGCAGCTCCACGGTTAACTATCAATCTACATCTACACAGCCTAATTTTCAAAGCTGATGACTATTCAGTTTCTCTGGGTGCTCTAGAGCTTATGTGTGGATACAAAGAAAGTTTGCAAATTATACTAACTTCTAACATTTTTACCCACACTGCAGGAGGGGTGTCCCATTACAAGCATTTTCAAAAGCCTTATTAGTACAAATTGGACACACATTTTATCTACTTATTAATATGAAACTGAATTGATTGTTCTCCAAACAGTTTGTTAATAGATCAATGCTCAAGCAAAGTACCAGAAACTGCAGTACATTGCAATTTCTAAAGCATAAACACCAAGAGGCCACATTTCTTGCTGTCATAACTTTACATCACTCTGTTCTGCTACTTCAGAGACTGTGGATCAAGCGAGATTAGGGCACAAAGGAAGCAGATGCTTCTCCTCTACCAAAACACCAATGTGGGACAGAATAGGAAAAAGAAAAATAAAGTCTATGATACTGGGCAAAATGGAGCAAACATAACCTTGATGCATACACAACTTTCTATACCTCACAGAACTAAAGTAATTGCACTGTAGGTGCCCTGAGTTAACAGATATAGAAAGTTAACTGGGTGTAAAATAAAGAGAGAGAACTTAGAGGAGGAAGAAAGTCATCTCAGAGAGCGGTTTTAATTGCTTTGTAGTTCCAACAGTGACTAGTGATATATTATAAATCCTCAAAGTCTACTTTATTTCACAGTCTTTTTCAACGTTCCACTTTTTGATTGCTTTATTGAAGAGGTGATTATGTCACATTTTATCAGCTGTGAAGGTATAAACTAGTAGCTGGGAATTTGTTTCTTTTAAATATTTCTATTTAATGCAAGGAAGGAGATATTACAGGTATTGATATGATTCTCCTTGCAGATGCTTGGTTGCCTCACCTTTTCTGTTGAACCCTTTATTTTATGAAACTTTAGGGTTTGTTCAGAGTAAAAGAACATTTTGATATGGATTTGAACTCTCAGCTCATGTTGTAAACTGTTCTTTATATTTTCTGATCTGGTTCTCATTCATTTGACTTTTATAATTATTTTGTTAGCCTTGGTGAGACATAGAGATATAATGAGATTTACAGCAGATGGCTGTCACTGCATTATCATTGCTCACATTGTCCAACCATGAGTCTTTTCTCTTTCCATGTCCATACACATACCTGCATGGCATTTCATACAACAAACGCCATTGATTGACCAGAAACAGGCTTTTGCAATTTCTGGTCTTCATCCTGCAACTACATCTAACTCTGAGTCTCACCTGACCTACTGACATCAGAAAAGCAAAAAAAAAGCAGTAATGAGTCACTGTTCTGTCTGTGCCCAAACTGCATCCTGTGCAGGGCAGGAGGGAGAAGCCATAGTGCGCCGGGTGTCTTCCCACCTCTTGCTGTTACAGAACCCTGGCCTCAGGATGGCCTCACCTGGGACCACCACAGGCTCTGAGTCACCAGGATCACACCACCTAAATGGCACTGGATTGTGGCTGTCCTCATGCCCATATCCAACTTCTGCCCTCATCCACTCTTGTCTAAAACCAATGCTGGAAAAGAAGCAAGGGCAGCCCATGAGTGGCCACACAAGACAGATCAGATTGCTCTATAATAAATAATAACAAATTGCTCTAACCAGATCCAAAGCAGAGCACAGTTGTTCCAAAAGAAATGGAAAAAGCACATAAAATTGTTTGACAATTACTGATGTGTTGGATTAAGACCTGTAGTTCTTACAGAGCAGAAGGGAGTCCATTTAGGACAATAATGCTAAACTTCATTCTGGCAAAAATTCCATTCATTTTATCTGATCAGTTAAATTTTCCAGTTCAGGATAAACATATTAATTTACAGCAGCAGCAAAAGAAACAATGCCTTATTTTTCCTACAGCTGTCAACATCCCCCCTTCAAAAAATACTTAAAAACATAAAAACATAAATGTGACTTTACTGTAGCAACAAACAAGCTAAATAGCCATATTTATACTGTCTAAAAGTAACTGTGTATATGAAAGCCCACATATTAATCTGGATAAATGGATGAAATTGTTTACCATTCTACCTAAAAGTAAAGCATAAAGCCAGAGGCTAAGACAGAAAGGAAGGCAGAGGAATTCTTAAGGCATCCACAAGCCCTCAGAATGAGGGTTTAACTGGAGCGAGAAACAATTTGGGATGAGAGCAAGGCAGATGAGGGAAGTCTTGTACTTTTAGTAGCCCTTTGTTGTTCACTTCAATAAAAAGTAATCCCACAGAGTAGGCCAGACCACCCCAGTAATTTGTGGGATGACTGTTGTTGAATATTCTTCACTCTGGTGGCTGTGATGGTGCCAGGAACACCCATGGAAAAATTCCTTGTAGGAAGTGCAACTCAAGGCCTTAAAGCAATATAATCCACTCCGGATTCCTTCAGGTTTTAAAGTATGCAAGTGACTTCATAATCACTAAATCTATGCTTTGGCTTGTATTTTTTCAAGTACTCCTGCATCTTTGTAGTTCAAACTGAAACACAAACATTCTTAGAGAGACCAGAAAATATTTGCCAAAAATTCTAATGCGAGTGTTAAAACAGCTCTGAACAGATTAAACGCTTAGCTGCTTTACTCTTTGGCCACAGAAATTACCCTGGTGCTTGACTTTTATCTTCCAGATTAAAAATTCAAAGGAGAAAGAAAAATCAGATAAGATACTAAAATTTAAGGGATTATTTGGCATCTTCAGTGCTGAAAGAAATCATGTTTATTGGATTTCTGAACTGTTCAAATTCTATCACATTTCTGTAAGTAGAGAACATGAACAATTTATCCATCTATAACAAACTCTGCACAGTGCAGAAGATAAACAAAAGATTTATCTGTATTCTTCTCAACTCCGTGAAAGATCATTAAAAAGGCTTCCAAAACCAGTCACAGTTGTAAGCACAAATAAAAGCTTGGATCCACGGGAATTTAAATCAGCTCTTGCTGATGTAAAATTTTCTGATTTCCTAAACTTCTGTGGCTCTATATGGCACATTGGTGCTACGTAAGGATGGCATAGCTTTCTGGGAAAAAAACAGGATATATAGCTTTCACTTAAATATTTTCATCAAATACTTTATAATAATAACATATATACACTTGATCATAAGTGTTCAAGTGGAGGAAATTAATTGCTTCAAATTGCTGAAAGATAAAAGTTATCTGTCGGAAATTAAGAGTCTGGGTAACGCCAATAATCCTCCTCGTTCCTTACAGGCTGAGGCAGACTCTTCTGGTCAATAGTGAGAACAACAGACTCTTAGATTTATTGAGCTTCTATAATTGCTTTAGTAATTCCACTGATACCAGAAGAATAACATCAATAATGTACTCTGCCTAAATACAAGATGCCAAACTTCCCCCACCCCCTGATTAAAGACTATTTTCAGAAATACACATGCTTTTACAGACATCTGCCTTCAGTGTAGCCTTCCTTGGCTGGCAGTCAAAAAACTAACATGGTCCCTATACAGCTGGTGTTGTGTGTTGTAAACCAACTATAGTACTAAATCCTCGTAAGGGTAAGGAACATAACATTGGAGCGTCACTGGTTGGAGGTTGGTGGAGGCAGCACAGCGGGATGGGAACTGACTTATGGCCATGAATGGTGACACACACCCTGAAGATGAACAAGGAGTGAAGTCACAGCTTGCCAGGAAGCATAATAGGTAAAAAAGTCTTAGTTTGCCCCTTATGTGACATGTCATGAGAGTGAGTTCTGCCATGCCTACTTGTGCAGAGGTCTGAATTCTGGCAAGCATTTGCCTATATCCTAGCCAGTCTGGGATGAAGGTGGTTTGAAAAACTGGTTACTAAAGCATGACTTGGAAACTTGATTCTTCCTGGAATCCAGAAATCTCCTCCTGACCCTGGCTGATAGCAACTCAATGGACATCCTGGCTTGAAATGGCCATGAAGGTTTTTTGCCAATTTTTTTAGTAGGTAATGCTATGGAAGCAAGATCTCCAAGGCCATCTGATTATAGCAGGGGTGCCAGGACAGTCAGTCTGGTGCAGTTTAAAGTTTACACTTGGCAGTTAATAAAAGCAATTGGCCACCTCTGACAGCAGATGTTTCCTTAAGGGTATATAAACAAGCTTTTAGCAGAGTCATCCAGTTTAGCCCTGTCAGTTTTCTTACATGTGACAAAACCAGATGTGACAAAAATAACACAGCAAATCACTCACTCAGGAGCCTACATTACCAAATTATGTAGAATAGAAATATGAATTTCTCTGTTTAAAATTAGGAAAAGGTCAGTGCATTGTAAGTGTCTCTTAAATGCATTTAAAATCAGAAAGGTCTCATTTTAATGCGTAGTGGTGTTTTGGTACTTCTTGGCATAGCTTCATTGTCAAAGGGCTTTTAGGTAGCTCTCATCCACTTAGACGAATTTCCCACTTAAACAGATGACAACTAGAAAATAGTTATTCTCACCTTTCCTATTATTGACTCTATGAATATTCACTGAAATAATTAGGTTTAGTGGTGTTTCAAGAACAAACTGATCCTTTCTGCATTAATCTCTTGCCAACACTTTGATGTTCTAGAATTCACATGAATTTACATCTCAACTGGCCTGAGGCTGTTACTTAAAAAAAACCCAACCAACCAACCAAACACAAAAATTACCAAACTTATGTGAGAACCTAAGGCCTGTGATTTAAATAATGAGGCACTTACTGAGATCATCTGAAAACAAAACTTGCTTAGTATTCCTGATAAGCAATTTTCAGTTTAAAGCCAAAATTTTCCATATTCTCTCTCCAAGAGAATTTGTTAGAGAAATCTCCTATTTAATTTTTACATTATGTTTATGATAGATAATATGTTTTCCTGTAATCTGCAGTTAATAATCAGGATATTTTACTTTGCTTTTGACAGTTGAAATGAAGAACTTTTTGATTAGTTGACCCTAGGAACTCTATATGATCCCAGGATTATTTTTCAGGAACTCTTCAACAAGGTGTCTTTCCAGCCTGTCCCCAGTTATATCACTGCTTCCTGTCAGTCATGCATGAATGTGCTAGCAGAATTTCCTCTTGAATCTTGGCACTTCCAAATTAAATGGAATTGGGATTTCAGCTTTTTCAGAGCTTAGATATGTATTGACAATGGTCTTGCATTACAAAAATATTTGGATAAATTCACCTTTTAATGATTATTATAGAAAAATACATCAAAGCCTGGAGAATTCCACATCTGTTTTTCTTACGTTTTAAAAAACCTTCAACTGCCAGGGATATGTCTTGTTTTATCCAGAAGTTTTTGACATCAGAACCATAAGCTCTAAAAAACCCCACTCAGTTGTTCATTGATAACATCACAGACATTGCTAAAACACATTCCATTCATTTCCAGCATTTGTCAGTGGCATTTCAATGGCAGGCATATGAGTGCTTCTAATCCATCAAAATTCTTTGGAATGGAAACTGTTCCACTTCAAATACAAAGCTTGCAGAACTAAGGTCTACAGTTATGTGTTTCCCAGAATTTTAATCTGCCTGTAGACACAAAAGTAAGGTATTCTAACAGAAAAAAAGGCTTTTTTCTGTTATTTTTTAATATTTACCAATAATTTTCTGCACTCCAAGGAGAAAATTATTCAAAGGCAAGGAGAAAAAGACAAATATTGAAAAATCAGTACTATGCAAATCATCTAATCACTTCATTGTGAGGCATGTCTGAGCCATAGATGCTTTAAGGTATCCAAAATTAGTCAGGATTATTCATATGACTTTTTGGTGTTATTTACTACAACTGCCTTAAAAATATTACTTTATTGTTGCTGAAATAAATGGTGTACCAAATTTTATAACATCAAACGCCCATTTCTCCATTTCCCTTGATTTTTCACTACTCCTACACCAAAATGAAAGGTAAGTATTATGCCAAATGTATACTTGCTGAGTATGTTTGGGGATATGGTATCCTGTGCTATGATATGATAGTATGTTTTTGTCTTCTAGTGTAATTCCTATATATTAAAATATATGTGTTCTTCGTGTTCCTACCATATACAGTGACGATGTATGGATAAATACATGAGTTTAAATCCCTGGGAAAAGATGTAGCTTTTAAAACTGTTGGTAAGTGAAAGGTCTTCATGCAAGAATGCTAACTCATTTCTAAATATACTGGGCTCCTTTCAACACTTTCTAAGGTTTCTGTACCCAAGAATGAAGACAAAACTAAACCATTTTGACTGCTATTTTTAGAAACTCAAAAGGGCAGCAGCTCTGCAACAGATAAAGTAGAGCTAACCACAGCTTTTGGGTATCCCATTCAACCAGGTATATGGCAATTTGTCAGACTGCATCAGGTACTTCCAAATCTCTCAGTAAATTTAATGCTATCAGCACTTTGCTGTCTTATCTCTCCTCACCCACTCCCATACAAAGATACTCTCCAACAAGGTTTTCTGTCACCAAGGAAAAATTAGGATATTTCACCACTTGTAAGCAGAGTGATCTGTGGGATATTTAGGACAATAAACTAATGCTGCCACAGCAATCTGAATGAAGACAACCTGAGACATATTGACTGGGTCTCTAAGCATCATACACTTGTCGCAGGATGTTAATCTCTCTGCGGGCCCGGATTGCCGCAGGCAACCTGCGACAAGATCGCCTTGTCACACCCGAGG